>CDEZ01023920.1:0-55826 GCA_000826365.1 Acanthamoeba royreba
AAAAAAAAGTGAGATCTCCAGTCGGCAGGTAAATTTAAGTGAATTTTTCATCTCGGAAGATCGGATTAAATCGAAAGGAAATGAGCTAGTGATTCGGTACCTCCTCAGGATCAAGAAGCGAAGTCTCAGTGACGAGGCCCTTGATGCCCCTCATGCCACCGTAGGCCTAGCAGCATTGGCAAATCCGAAGGGATGCGTAAGAGAAAAAGACCGATTTTTTCCATTACACTTGTCTGGTCAGGTACCATGCTCAGGGTGACCTGACCAAGGGGAAGATCACCATGCTCGGCCTTGAGCTTCTTGACGCGCTCCTGCTCCTTGGGGACGATTTGGTTGAGCCTATCCTTGAGGGACTACACGGGGACGTAGATATCCTACGGTCAGTACTTTGCAATCCAAATATTGAACAATTTAGACATTTGCCTCTACATCTCTACCGCACGCAACCGTTACAAAAAATTTGTAGCAGAAATGGAGATGTAACGGAAGTAGAAAATTTTCGCAGCCTGGATGGATTAGATGTTGATTTTTGTAGAGGGACAAATTTGTAGAGGAAAGGATTGAAGAATGGAAACTGAGTCCTTGATCTCGGGGCAACACATACCGAGGTCGCGTAGAGACGCTGCGAGGCGAGGTTGCGCGAGGCCTGGGTGGCCGTGGCGGACCTGGCGGCGATGGCGGTGGCGCGGCGCATAGTGTGTGTATGAAGTGCGGTGGTGTGACTGAGGCCAGAGGAAGATGAACAAAGCCCCAAGAAGGAGCCGAGAGATCCGATAACGAAAAAGCCGGCGCCTAAGGTCGGAGGTCCGTATGAGCCCAAGATCCCGGAAGATCCGGTATTACGCGAATTTTCAAGGTTGTCCAACCAAAATCAAAGATTTTAGAAGAAACGCACAGGTCCCGCCAGTACAAAATCAATCCGTTCCGCGCCGCTGCGGAAACTTGCGCTTTTGGCGAGTAAAGTGGAGAAACTGGCGCTTTCAGAATGTCGTGATCCGTGCTTATCAGCACCTGTATGAAAAGAGTGCGCATGGGGAAATGGTGTTCCTCACTGCCGCACAGGGGCCAGGCAGCACTGCATGGGAGGTTTGTGAGTCCAGTGGTCGGCGCCAGGATCGACTGGGTGCGCTTCAATGTCCGTGCGCGCCTCTCTTATCCCCCGTGAGTCCATGCCGAGTCGCTGGTCTCTGTGAGCAAACAGCTCGGGCTTCCACTGCTCCGTGTGGGTGCACACCTATACGAACGAGCGGGGTAAGCAGTCGACCATTATGCACGATTGACCTCAACGTACCATCATCAGCTGTGGAACACCTAGAGGAAGAGGATCGCCTCGATCTACTTGCCAGAGGACAAATGTCTTGCCATAAGTGTTGACCAGTTCCTTGGCTAGAGGACGCTGCACAGTCTCGGGAAGACCAGGCGCAACAAAGCTTGCTGTCCGTGGCGTACTGTTCAGCAGAGAAGCGGTCCGCCAAAGTGAGTGGATTATGTACCGCTCTTGATATCAGTGGCGTGGCTGTGCCAGAAGATCTTTTCGTCTTGCGCCAGACTCTTGAACAGCCTCTCGCTTATCACATACTCAATGCCGATGAGTCGGGCGTCAGGTCTGTCGCTCTCGTATACAGCGCACTGGATCACTTCGTCGTTTACTCGGCTGCAGTAGTGATGCAATTCCACCTGTAAAGCATTGATTCAAGAGTGCTTCTGAGAACGATGCTGCGTGAGTTCCGTACCTGACGGTCAGGCTGGCCATTGAAGAAGGCGAAGCCTGAGAGGTGCATGTTGATCTGCTTGATCGGGGCAAAGCTTTGCATGAAGCCTGTTCCGATCTCCATGGCCTTGTGCTGATCACAGGAAAGCTAAGTCAAAGGCCACACAACACGCCTCCCGCGGTACGAACTACCAACCTTGAATGTTTCCTTCTGTCCGGGCACGCCCGAGGGTTCTCCTTTTTGTTCCTGCGGAGGCACGCCTGGAACCTGAGTGCTCGTTTTGGGCACCTGGCCCATCGGCACGCCTGGATATTGAGTGCCCGTTGTACTCATAGTTGAAGCTTTGTTGTTTGTTTCTTGCGGAGGGTGACTTGATAGCTACGATTGCAGCCTGATCCTGCCGTAAGAAGGATGCCTCGGCCCTAAAGAAGACCCGACGGCAGGCAGGAGCGAGTTTCCATAGAGGCTGTCGCAAAGTCAATGGCTGTTCACCCCGACGGAAGCTAGGGAGTGCCTTGGTTTTCTTGCATTCCTCTGTGTCCTTCTGTGGGCCGCATGAATCCAGTCCTTTTGTCCTAAGCATACTTTGCATTTCAGCCTTTCGTAAAGATTTTCGCAAACCACATTCCGGAAAAATAATCCCGCTTTTTTCTTGTCTTTGGTTGTCGTGGCCAAAGAGCCCACATAACGAAATTCTTGTTTCCTAGTGACAGAAAAGATGATTGGTTTTTTCCTCCGACGTGATATGGAGAGCCCAGAGGTCAGAGCGCGGAATAGGGCGATCGGTACCACTTCACCATCCAGGAAGTGTTCCCCATGTTGCGGAACGTTGGCCTGTGGTCCGAGAAGTGGACTGAGCGGGAGAGGACGCAATAAAAGGGACGGTCCGGACCAAACGTCCCTTCTCACTTCCTTCACTTCACACTCCCGTACTACACACGCTCGCTTCGCGCTAGCGCGCACCAACTCCACACACACACTTGACGCAAGATGCTCGAAGGTTTCATCCTCACCAACTACTGGCATCACGTCAAGGCCAGGATGGGCGCCGTTCACGCGTCATCCACGCCAGCCTCGACCTCCCACCCACCGACTGCGTCAGCGAGGAGGGCCTCCCACGCGCCCTATCCAAACCATCCCTTCCTCAAGTAAGGAAGGAGGGAGGCTGTGCCTAGAGAGGAGTCCATCATCTCTTCCCCTATCTCTTTTTCCCATTTCTTCTCAGCTCGGACTTCGGCGAAGTCGGGCGGGAACGAGTTGGGAGCGAGCGAGGAAGGAAGATGCCCGGACCATCCTGAAGGAAGGAAGGCTGACAGAACACTTCATTTCTATTTATTTTTAATTTATTTGTAAATCTCTTTTTTGATTTCTCCTATCCTACGCGACATCATTTTATACTTTCATCATTTACGATTCGATTCGATTGCGACGTGATTCGGAGGAGGAGCGATCTCGGGAACAACGAGAACGATCAAGGGGAACACTACCAGCAGACCCCGGCCTCACGTGAGCGCCGCCCTCCCCAACCCAATGCTCACCGCCGACGGTTGATAGCAGCCACCGAGAGCGGAGAGTGAGGAGGATGGCGGCGAGCCTTGAGGCAGAGCACATGGCGGCCCCATATTCGCTCTTCCCCAATCACGCAATCGTTAGTGTACAACAATAATTGAACACAAATGAATGAAAACAAAATGATTGCACTACGCGACTCTGGTCTTGAGAGCGTCATATTTTTTCCAAACAATTTCAGGTCGAAGCAAACACATTCGAAATGATTTGGATTTTGTCCAAACGGAGGCGAACATGTCAGCAACAACTGCCACCCTTGGCGGGGGAGACAGCTGAAGAATCCTCTTTCCCTCTCGGAGCACAAGCGCCGAAGAGGCCGTAGTGTCGCTCACGAGAACCCTCGACTTGAAAGTGTCGAGCGAGCCAGGTCTTGCTCAACATGTCCGCTGTGTTGCCGCACACTGGCGTCGGCTTGCCGGTCTCGAAAAGGTGATGATCATCCAATGCATAGCTGCTCGAATGGCCTGGGATTTTACCGCGGTAAACTGCGTATTGACCGTAGTCCTCGCACAGGGTCTCCAGGTTGCTCAGCTTGAACAGGCGGAAGGTGATGGAGTAGAATCGTGCCTCGCCGACGAGCTCCTTGAGCTCTTCATCGTTCACCTCGATCGGCGACGTGGAGAGGACTCTAGGGTCGGTGAACCCCACAGCGTGGCATAGGCGTCGAAAATCCTCGACGTAGAGTGCACCCGCAATGCACTCGCCCAAGAGTACTTCATGTGAGCGCACGGCCTGTGGCAGTCTGCGATCGCAGTAGACATCGCTGAAGTAGAACTCGCCTCCCTCGCGAAGCGCCTCGTACACATTGGCCAGGACTCGGTGCTTGTCAGGTGAAAGGTTAACGACGCAGTTGGATATGACCAAGTCAAGCGAGCCTGGCTTGATTCCCGCCTCATTGAGGAACTCAATGTAGCCCTGCACAAAGCGCAGATTCGGCTGGGGATAACCCAACGCAGCAGTGAAGTCCGCGACGTGGGCATTCGCCACGTCGAGCTGCTCCTTTGTCATGTCTATACCGGTGACCGATCCTGATGCGCCGACCTGCGAGCATAACATTTCAGCATTGCCTTGTTCATCAATGTGTGAACTGCAGATGTGACCTACCAAAGCAGCAGCCACATAGCAGTCTCGTCCTGAGCCGGAGCCCAGATCGAGGACGTGAAGACCCTCGATCCCCAATGGTAGTGGAGTGCCGCAACCATAGTATCGACTGAGAATTGCGTCGGGCACCCTGCACATCGGCGAGTCAGCGATCGGAGGAATGGAATGGAATGTAAGATACGTACAGGGCAAGTGCGTCGAGGATGAGCTTGTGTGGGCGCTTGGCCGTGCAGCAGGCGCTGGTCTTGAGGTCCTTGCTGGACTGTAGCACTCGGCCATAGTAGTTCTTCACTGACTCGTACACGCTGGCGGCATCCTTGTACTCTCCAGTTGCAGTTGCCTCCATCCTGCAGTTTTTACGGGAAGAGAGGGTGTGAGCAAATAAATATTTTTCGTTTATTCAGGAGTGAAAATTTGAGAAGGAAAATGAAAAGAAAATCTAACAAATTTAGAAGGAAAATGAAAAGAAAACATTTTCTCGTGTAGCAGCATGTCAAGGCGGAGGGCAGGGGACACTGCCGCTACGATCGATGGCGAGGCGGCGAGCAAACTATTGAATACATGGTGCAGCTTCCAAAAAAAAACGAAAGCAGTTTTCCTTTTCGCTATTTAATTCAAAGATTTATTTTTTATTCAAACATCCGACCGCTACTATTTTTCATTTAAGATTTTATTTTTGGAAATTATTGGTAACTTTCAAAGACTCGTCATTTTAAATAAACGAATATATAAAAATATTTAGTGTACTTTCATATTTTCTAAAATGGGTATTTTTGAGGGCAGGTGGTCTGGGGCGGCCCTGGCGGCGGAAGTGCGGTCGTCGGCGCCAAACACTCACGACTTCCTCCCGACGGCCATCGCTCTCTGTCCTCACAACGTACGTTGTGGTGCACAGCATCCACGCCCTTGACTGCCCACAAGGCAGCGATGAGCGATGAGCTACGCAGTGTGTTTCGTTGCCACTGATCACGTGATCGTGCAGGAGATGAAGTATGCTGCATGGGCAGTGTCAGGACAGACGGAAGCTAAAGTTTCTGTTGTCGATTTGCAGAACTTCAATGTATGCCTTGCTGCTTACACAAGAGCTGATGACATGAATCAATCTCATGCCGGTGCTTAAACGAAACAGGTGGTGCGAACCTTATCGTTTGATGGCCCTATTTGGGATGTTTCCTGGCGCGACACCTTTCTTGTCTGCGCCTCTTCGGAGGTACGCTTGCCTCTCTCATCACGGGCCCTCGCTGAGATCACAATTCCACTAACTGAGTGCACAGGGTAAGGTGGTGCTCTCCATACTGGGTACTGAGAACGCGTTGCCGCCTCAAGAGCTTTTGTGCAAGGGATCTGAAGTGCGCTCCTGATAATCGAATGCCAATGGATAACAAAACTAAGAGCACGTAATGTTCTAGAGCGATGAGCTGCTTCAGCTCGAACAGCTATCTGACGGCCGGGCGTGGGTTGGTGACGAGGCAACAAGAGTAAGACGAGTGCTACTACATCCTCGACTGGAGCACAACTCGGAAATTCTATGTGCTCAAGGATCGCTGATGTACATCTGGAACTTAGCACGTTTGGAAGCACCAACTATGATCAAGCGAGTATTCATTCCTCTTCCTACCTCCACCTGCCGAAGGATACTAATGCTGGTGTAGGTATCGAGAGATCTGGTTCTTGCTGCTGAGTGGGACCCACACAGCGACACTGTGTGGGCTATAGGAAGTCAGAGGTACCCTTGCACCCTTTTCGTTCTCTTTTTTTCAGGTTCAGCGCAGATTCATCCACTGCTTGTTCATGTACGTGCAGGGGAACGATCAAGCTGTATGATTCAAGGGAATCTACAAAATCGTACTCGTGTGTCTGGCGAAAACAACAAGCCCACGTGTCTCCAATACGAGCCATGAAATGGAATCCTGCCGTTCCTCATTGGATCGCCACTGGAGGTCAGGACTTAGCTTGGTTCACTTAGCATCGTTATTAATGCTTGGACTTTTTCACGGTGGCTACTCCAGGTGAGGAAGGGCTGGTGCAGCTGTGGGACCTGCGATATGGCGCCAATCCAATTTGCACAGTCAGCGGTCACACCGGACCGGTCAACTCTGTTGATTGGTGTACTATACACCCAGACATACTAGTCTCGGGCGGTTCGGACAAGGATCTCCGCATATGCTCTTTCACCTTCGAAAACTTGGAACTCATGGGATCAGTGCTTTGCCGTACACTCCCTGATCGAGTCACTCATGGTGCGGAAAATTCTGTTTCATCAGGTGTCCTTGGAGCTACTAACCACATAAATGCTCTAAAGTGGGCTATTTGGGGATCAGCAAAGACAGATGCGTGGCAGCGACTGTCAATGGAGACCTCCATACCGCTCGTTTAGGTGCCTCCTTTTTCGAAACCCTTCGACAGAAGATTTCCATGTACGTTCCTCACCCTTCTTCCCTCTGCTCCAAATCGATTAACTCTTCGGCGTGTCAGGTTCGGGTCGAATGAGCAGGCAATTGATGAACGCAAACTGGAAAAGCTCATCTATGACCGTGAGGTTGAAGCTGGACTCAAACTTGGTTCACAAATCCTTGAAAGATACACTATGGCTAACAAGTACTCCAAATGCTTCTGCAAAATTTTGCTCTTAGTTTTACTCATTCTTGCTCATCAACTGTGCACAGTTCAGAAGAGGATATCCGACAAGTGCTTCAGCTTTGCACACCAGTTTCTCCCTCAGATTCGCGAAGCTGGAACGATTCTCTGCAACCTCCACCTTTTACTACCTTCAGAGTAAGCTCGAGCGCTAACTCAAAGGCAAATAACATATGCTCATACTTTTTCCCAGAAATCGGCGATCAAGCACGCAAGAAGGCTCCCATATAACTACCCCATGCCAAAGGAGACAACCATACCATCGAGTCTTGTAGCCCGGCTCGGTGCCCTTCAGCTCAGTACGCAAGTTTCAAAGCTGGCTCGCAAGAAGCAGTACTCCAAGCTTATATCTCTAAAAGAGTATGTCATAGAGTAGTGACTTCTTCATTCAGTCACATGACTAATCGTTCAACAGGTCCATACTGAAGGAATTGGATAACGAACAGCGAGTTGACATGCGAATCCTCCTTCATCTGGTGAACGCAAGCTTTAGCAAAAACTTCGAAACAGGTAGTGTATTTCTGCTGATTCTCATGTTGCCTTTGTGTTAACGGCAGTACCACAGGCATTGACCTCGGCTTGGAGCTGGCCGAGAGATTCGACAAGACAAATCGCTGGTCGGACTTCATTCCGATCGCAGCAGCAATCCTCTCACCTAGTATATATGAAGTACAACTTTCCTTTAAACTTTAATGGCAGGCGTCTGCTGTACTAAGTATGCATTCGTTTGTGCAATAGACTCCCACGGATTCGCCAGCCTACCCTGACGCCATGAAGCAACTCGCCCAAAATCTCACGAAGCAAACAGCAACCGATCAGTTCAAGCTTCTTCGGTACATACATCAACGCGCAAACATTACATACTTTACTCAACATTATATTCTTCGACGGCAGTGAGTTTTTGAAAAAACAGCACAGCGATAAACCTCCATCAGACGAAGATATACTTGAGCTTCTTGGCAGCCACGTGGAAGCCTTTATCAGCTTGTCGGCGCAGGTGAATAGAGCTTATCTCAACGCTCTCTTCCGTCAAGAGGTACAATCGACTTCACCAGGTTACTTCGATTGAGCCTAACTCTTCAGCTTAACAGGCGTGGGATGCATTTTACATCCTTGCTACAGAGTTAGCCGATAAGGCTAAAGGGTTTGAATTTGAGACCTATGTCAACAACTTCATGCACGACGTTGTGTTCCCAGCCTTCAACATATACCTCAATGGCTGTCAAGAGCCCAAGGCGAAGCTTGCAGCAAGGCGTGACTGCATCAAGAAGATCATTAGCTTAGACGTGAATCACACGCGTGGGGTTGATATATCTTATCTCACTTCCACCTTGCCATCTGTGGTGAAGTAAGTCAACTCTTGCCTTTGTAATTTAGGATGTGGTACTAATTCAATCCACGCAGAAATCTGTGGAAATCGATCAAAAAGGACCTCGAAAAAGCTGCTAGGAAGGAAAGCGAAAAGAAGAAGGCGATTGTGTACGTGCAATCTTTCGCTTTGCCCTTGCTGTCATCATGTTGTCATCATCTCGCCACTGATTGGCACTGGCAGGTTCGCCAAGAACATGCTATCCGACATTGAGGACATCATCACAGACAAGAGCTTCCGGACGGAGGCGCTGGAAAAGGAGATGCAGAAGGTAGTTCAGGGTTTGGGCCTGTATATCGAGTCCTAGTCCGTGTAGACATCGCGTGATCTGAATGTACAATGCATTTCCTCCCCCTTCAGGCTAATCACATATAAGAGCGTGGTAAAATGGCCAAAACCATCAAACAGGGTAGTCCCGCCGGTGGCAAGGCTTGATAGAAATCCTTTAGTAGGAAGGGCAGTAGCAACTGCTCCAACGCTGCGGTTAGGTGGTGATCACCACCTACAAAATACTCGTACGCAATGTACTGATTAGTCCATTTATTGTTCAATTTCAAAGTAAATACGCAAGGGCGGATGGCCGAGCGGTCTAAGGCGGCAGTTTTAGGCACTGTTATCTCCGGATGCGTGGGTTCAAATCCCACTCCGCTCACTCCTTTTTGCCTTGCAAAAGAAATTTTTGCTGTGTCTAAATAGGTTCTGTATGACCAAAGATGGAGGGAGAAAGGCTGCCCCTTGTTGTGGCTACAGGCTCCACATGTATTGGTACGACTTGGGCCTTCCTCTTTGTGCACTCCTGCCTTTAGGTTCATCATCTTAGCAGTGACATTCACGTGCTGAGAGATGTCGCACTGTGGCTGTGCACAGATTACTTGGCCCATGTGGCCTCCTTCCCTCAACCTGACGATAAAACGCGCACCACCAAGCTCTTCATCTCTCCTGGCGGTACGTCCAGACCGAGGTCAACAATAATACACTTTTATTATTTATTTCATAATTTTAATCCCAATTATTTATTTGTTGATTTTTAAAAGTTTGAATATTATTTTTATTAGTGTGCGTGGTCAACCATGAACAGGCAATGCTCTGCAGGGTTTGGTGTGCCTGAGCAGGCTTGGTGTACGAGGTCGCTTGATCACCAAGCTGGGTGATGACGAAATCGGGAAGCAGATCCTCGACACTCTCCGACGAGAGCGCAGCGTTGACATCTCGCGTGTGGCCATCACGCCCGTACGTGCAGCTCTGCACTTGATCCTCATATGTGTGATGTGGCTCAGCGACATAACAACAGGGCAACTCTCCATTCAGCTACATCATTGTGGATGAGGTAACACACACCCGTACAATTCTGCATACTCCTGCCTCGTTGCTTCGGCCAGAGGAGATAACTCCTTCGCTACTGGATGGCGGTACGCGTATCGTCCTCAGAACTAACACTCGTGTTGTTACTTACGCTCCTCCCAATGTACTGCGATCATTTATCTACAGCTGCACTCCTGCTCAACGATGGAAGACAGACTCACGCTGGCATTAGGCTAACGGAGATTGCTAACGAGGTATAACGTCATAAAGGAGAGTTAGCCTTAATGCAAGCTCACTTCAGCCTACTCTCCACCCAGAGAGGTGTCCCCGTTCTTACGGACTTTGATGAGAATCTGGATCAAGCTGAGAAGCTTATAACCTTGTCTGATTATCTCGTGATGAACAGTGATTATCTGCTCAAAAGGTATGTGTTTGGGGAATGTCTCTTCTAGTAAGGCGCTTACTGAACTGTCCTTCATCTTCAGGACAGGGGCGACCGACCTCTTGGCAGGCATGACAAGCTTATTATCCTCTCTTCGACGAGTGCGTTTCATTATTGCGACTTTAGGCAGCGAGGGTAGTGTTCTGATGCGAAGACCCGACCGCGACCTTAGCCCGTTCGATCATCAGTCAGGCAAAGAACAAGTAGAGGTAAAAAGCATGGCGGAGCTGGTGGCCACGGTAAAGCCCGAGGATAACGCTGCTAAGTGGCAACCGATGTGGGCATTCGGCAAGGCCTCCGACGCTGACCCAGCAGAAGAGAAAAGAAATCAGCTCGTGGATGATCGACAAGTGCACTTGGCCGTCTGCCAGCTTGTACGAGTGTTTCGGTATGGCACGGGCGTGGAGAGTGCTGAAGTGTTCTTCTGTCCGTCTTATCACCTTGATCCAGCTAGCATTGTAGACACCACCGGTATTGCTCCTCACGCTTCTATCCAATGTAAGCTTCTTCTCATCTTGCTTCCACAGGCGCTGGTGATGTATTTGTAGGAGGGGTCGCTTACGGGCTGGTGCGGCATCTTGGTGTACGAAGGCTACTGGCCTTGGCTTCTCTTGTGGCAGCACACAAGTGCCTAGGCTCAGGACTGGATGGCATACCCGAACGTACCGCATTGCCTGAGCTCCTTCTACATACGCCACAGCACCCGCATGATTAGGAAGCACTGCCAAATGCAAATCATGTTGATGACTTGAGAGGGCCTTGGCTATCCGAAAGATAACACAACATTTGTACTCAATGATAGTGTAGTTCATGTAAATTTTGACCCGTTGTTCCACATGTTAGCAAGAACTGTGTAGTTCACTTAGATTTCGGACTGTTGTACAATTCCGGAACCATTTTGTTTTTTCCAATTGCTTTTTACTTTTTCCGAAAACACAAAAAACCGGAACTGCAGCGTCGACAAGATAGAATGTCGACAAGATAGTTTTGGCGCGCAAACGCTCAACTTCTGTTTTGTTTTCGATTGAGATGAAGGAACTGCGAGATGTGCTGGATCGCTTCCAGTGGCCGTGCTCCAGCAGTCCAGACCGCCACAGTCAACCGAGAACGAGAGTATGGTCGATTACCCCGAATCAGCAAAACAGTTCGCGTCCGGTGGTAAGATAAGCCATCTGTTTTCGCCCTGGTACTTTGGACGACAAGCGGTAGATCAACTCTGCGCCGCCATCGACGCGACTCGCAATGATGACAATTCGCAAAACTACGCCTTCATTGGCCTGGTCCAGGTCTCCATGATGGGTTTATATATGGATGGTTCTGCATGTGTGGTGGTGTTGTGAGCTTGGAGAGAGCTTATTCATTGACTCGCGTGCCGTTGTTTACTTACTTAAGGCAAAACCCGCTTGCTTCTCGAAGTGTCGAAGCATACCCCGCTTATCCTCATCCGCCTCGACAAGGCCAATGTGGTCTACGCGCATTTGATCGAATTGGTCAAGGACAAGAAGAAAGAGGTGAAGCAAAAGCTCAGGGCTGCTAAGGACCCGGAGGGGAACTTGTCAGGCGATGAGCGGGAATTGTACAGGGAGTGGAAGTATTGCAACCGTGTGGTGATGCTCTACATCCAGCTCTTCTTCTTGTCCTTCATGCTGTATGCCCAACGATACAAGCGTACGTTGATTGTGATATCTATTGACCTTGTGTTCATCTTGTTTGATCTGATGACACGTATTGGAACAGAACAATGTGCACGATGCCTGTTCGAGCAGCGCCCTACTCTCAAGGAGGAACTGGTCAAGTACGAGGAGAAGATCCGGTTCTTCAACTCATCCCTTCTCGGCCAACGCTACGTTGAAACTCTCTTTTCGAAAGAGGTGGATGAGCTTCATCAGCGACTCGCTGACAAGACGTCGCCGAAGGAGATTCGCAAGCAAATCGAGGAGCGCCACCGTGCGCTTAGCATCGAGCTGAATAGGCCAACGTTGGCTATCGATGAATGCCACATGCCGCTCTACGAAGCTACCGGCCTGCTCTTCCATTCGGACGTTAAGCAGAACGGTCACGATCGCTCTGACTTGCTCCGTTGGCAGGACTATGAACTCGGGAACAAAAGGGGGAAGGTACCGCCGGGGTACCCGTATGCTGCACCGACGACGCTCTTCTCTGGATTCCGGTGGGTACTCCAGCAGTACCTCGGCGAAGCGGGCCCAGCACATCAGACCACTGTCTTCACCTCGACCTTCTTCTCGGTCTGGGAACCACTCATGGATAAGTCCCAGTACTCTCGTGACAGGCCTCACATCCATCGAGTGTACCTCCAACGCATGCTCTCTGTCGATGATATGCTGGAGGTTCTCAAGCAACTCGATGAGGATGCCGGCAGCAAGGGCGAAGTTGGCAGCGACGAGGTCAAGCGCGTGCTCGATAGGTGGCGTGGACGTCCAGGATTCTTCTTCGACCGCTTTCTTCGCCAATTCAAGCTGCTTTCGCGGGACAAGACCTTCCTGCAGAGAATCAAGGAGGCGGACACATCATGTTGAAAGTGAGTTCGAAACAGCACTATCGACCCTTTCACGTGCTGGTTCAGTCAAGGGCGAGACCACCACCGTGGCCGTCAAGGGCCAACAGATCCTTGGCTTCCTCTACTTTTGCTACCGTGTCCGTGGTGGCAATATCAACTGCCTATCGAGCGTCCTGGCCGACCTTGTGCGGATCGGCTTCGCCGTCGTTTCCAGCTACGATGCGGGACCGGAGGCAAGGAGCGTCGGATATATCAACGAGCCTCTCGTGCAAGGCTTCCTGCGTCGCAAGATCGTGGGGAACGAGAAGGCAGCCGAATTCTGCGACAAGTACATCGCCAGCTTGATACAGCCAGCCTGCGGCACGAGCTACGGCAACGTCGCCGAATATGCCCTGGCCAATCGCATCATCAGTCATCATGGCTAAAGCCCTTCTTTCCGCATGCAATTCCTAAATGGAATGGACGTGAGCGCGACGACGGCTTCATCAATCGATGATCTCCTCTGTCACAACCCGACCGACTTCATCCATCTGCAGCTGCGCATGTGGCAGCGGTAGCAATGACCATCTGCGGTCTGGTTGGGTAGTTGTGCACAAGTATCCACAAGCTATTTACTCAGAGGGAAAACAAACAAGTGCGTTTCCTTTTTGATTGGAAGTGATGTAGTCCATGCTCATTCTTTCTTTGTTATTGCCTGCAGACCAGTCTCAGCTTCCTGGCCAGATGGCAAGATTTCCTCAGGTTGATCCACTTCGTGCGTGTCATTAAATCGTGAATGGATGCCCATGAGAACAGGAAGAGTGATGTTCTGCAATTGGTTCACCTAATGGTTCACTTACTTTCAATGTGCTTGTGTTTCATGGGCAAGGGCATTGGTGCCATGTTGGTGTAGCATGTGGCCAGGTGGATGCAAATGATTGGGAGGACATCATGGAGAGTGTTACTTACTGTTCATCACCACATATCTATATGCTTGTGTATTCACTAACTGATATGCACATGGGTCAACTTGTTTGTTTGTGCATAGTTTCAACTGCTGTTGTCTACCACCACATCATATTACATATGCACTACTCTCTACTTATTGGCACACTCTTTGCCTGAAGCTTTGGGTGAGCTCACTTAGGTTATGTAGGGTACAATGTCTTAAAAACGAGAAACTAACCAGGGTACCATTGTTGATCGCCATACTAGTCAAGCAGGCGCTGTGTTCCGTGTCCTTCTTTTCATCAAGGGGCACACTGCAATACTCTGGATATCATCTTCTGGGCCAAGTATACTGTTTTCTGCAGAGGTATCGGCGTGTGGAGATTCGGTGAGGATCCTTCGCCATTTTATTGACCTCACCTCAAGTACCGGGCCACAACGCGGCTGTTCACGATGACTTGCGCACAAAGCCATGGCCAATCACTACAACAGACTAATCACGTTAATGACTTGCCTTGCTGAGTTACTGAAAAGAGGCAGGCTGGATGGTGATGAAAGGGAAATGGAATCGTTGCGGCTGGCCAATGTGCGAGACAGAATCCCACTGCTTTGTCCATTCGAATACAGGCTGGTTTTGATAGGTGGGCCCATTGATGGCCTCGAATTTCATCTGCTTCAAGAGGGCGTACGAAGTGGCCTAGTACAAGATCACCATCAACATTCAAATGCTTTTGCAGAGCAGAACCTTGATTATGTACCTTGGTGTCATAGCCCCCACCAGCCATCGGATTCGACTTCTCCAGATCAAAACGAGCAGCAATCGAATAGCCTGGCATAGGTAGAATGGTTGTGATGTTCAACCAACACTGCAGGGACTTGAGGAAAGATGTGTACCTGGATGGCCTTCTGAATAGGGATCGTTCTGCCAGTCGTTATAGCGCATGATGTACTTGAACGAAGTCAAATCAGTCACATTACCCTGATCCCTGTTGGGGAGATACGCATCATCATGAGCGATTCTCTTTTCCTCTTCTGGGCAAGGAAAGTGCCTTCTGAAGATGTTTGCGCGGCAGCAGTGCTGATAGCTTGCCATGATCGGCTGTCGCTTGGCCATTTCAACGTAGCCAGCCGCGGCAAACACGCGAGGGTAGAAGGGCACATTGTAGGAAGGCCAATATCCTTCTTCTAAATGGCTGGTCTGATCGGCCCTGTACAGTAAATAGACCAAACCGCAGTCAGCGTGCATGGCATCGCGATGACCTCTCCAAGCTCGACTTACCATTCAATATAGCCTGGAATCTGCTCGAGAATGGTGAGAGTGTAGGGATGCAGCATTACACCCTTTTCGAAGCGCTTAACATCTACACCACAGATAAGGCCACTCAGACCTTGGTATCACAAGTCCAAACGTGGCTGACGTACCAAGAACCATCCACTGATTGCAGTATGTCCCACTCTGATATCTCGAGTACGTCTCCGCCCACGATGGACCAGAAGCGGCCTGAACGCGGGGGTCAGGTGATAACATGACCTTTCATTTGCACGGTAACGGAAGTACCATTCTGTTGGCTAGAAGGGTGCGTTGCCAGCTGAGCAATACTTTGGTGTTGTTCCTCACGATTGAGTAGAGGCTTTCGTTGAAGACTGACAGGGATGTCTCAATCACCACGAGTTCCCTGAGACAAACGATCAGCATGCTGGAAGGTTCTTCAAGACTATTGCCGCGTACTTGTCAGTGATATAGAAATCATCAAGAGAGACCAGGAATCCAGGATAGGAAGAAAACGTGACGGCCTTAGCTTCGGTGGTTGGGTTTGACAAGGGCAATGTGTATGATTTGGCAATTCGCAGCATCGACGAGTACGAGAACCAAGCGGTGTGGCCTGCGAGACATTATGCTTAGTCAACCAATCCGTACTCTGAGAGCATGAAAACATGCGCTGTACTCACCAGCAAATAGGTCCGAGAGATCGCCAGTAACCTTAATCAAGGCCGAGCAGTGGGTGTTGTACACCCAATTGCGCAGCTGCTCTTCATTCATCCTCTCACGGGCTGGACGATCCGGGTAAGTCTGGACAAGAAGGCAAAGAATGAGTCTTTTCGAGACCAACCGGCTTCAGAAGACGAAACCAACCTCTGCCCTGAAGGCGGTCGTGAGGTCCAGTAGGTCGCCTACGCCGTTCAAAATGGAGAAGGCGAGTGGATCGAGTTTCTGTCCGTGAAGAGGTTAGCTGTCTTCGCTTGCTGATCCTTGAGTAAAGGACTTACCTCCTTGGCCGGCGCAAAGTCATTGTATCCCTGAATCAAGCCATCGTACTGGTGAAGAATGTTGGCAACCTGTCCCCAGTAGTGGTCACTGTCCTTGCGCTCTGCGGCGGTTTGACGCACCCACTTCTCCTGTATAACGTGAAACCAGGCATGTTGTGAGCACCTGTGAGCCTGAGCGGCGACCTGACACTCCTTCTGTACCTGTTCAGAGAGCCAGGTCCGCAGAGAAGATGGGATGTCGGTCCGGTTCGGCCAGAACACGGAATGAATGTTGATGTACTGCTGATAGATCCTCTTCTGCGTCATCGCGCCTTCAAGATAACCTGAGATGTGGGCATAAACGCAAAAAGAAGAATGAATCCATCACGTGTCATCACCAAGGCTGTCCACTTGTGAATAGGAGTTATTCCTCCAATCATTGCCTGATAGATCAGCGATTGCAAAAAATCAGGATATTTTTTCACAAATGAAGAAATTCATTTTATATTTTTAAGAATTAAATAATAGAAAAAAAAGGAAGGAAAACATACCCGAAGCAAACATTTGGATCTCATCGCTGTACCCTCCATTACTCTCAATGCTGAGCTTGCCCCACCCTACACAAATAATTAGATTAAAATTGGATTTTTCACTTTTTTAATTTTTCGACGCTGTTTATTTGGGTAAATGGGAAATCAAATAGAAAATGATAAATAAAATAAAATATTCAAATAAATAATAATACAAATCTGAATCCAATACAAGTAAATATATATAAAAATAAATATAATATAATATAATATAATATCTTACCGTCTTTGTCGATGTGGTCGAGGAACTCGCCGACAGCGGCGCCGTGGCGGAGGTCAACGCGGCCGGGGAGGACAATGATGTGCTTGGTCTGGGGGTCGTAGTAGATGGTCGCCCTGCCCTCCAGACCGTGCGTGAGCACTGCCAACTGGCCCAGGAGGACCACGCCCAGGAGCACCAGGACCAAGTGACCCATGTTCTTGAGACAACTGAGGGCAGATGCACACTGACCGTTTAGGTCCGAAGTGAGCGATTTTACGTCCGAGCTGAAATTGCAGGTGAATCTTCATGTGTTATGTGTGTTCCCAAGTGGAACAGGTTCACCAGTGTACGACCACGACCAGTTTGTTTTGGGCGTTCCACTTGGGGGAAGCAAGCACACATCAGTGAGTGGAAAGGGTGTCTGGCGACAGTTGAGGATATGCACACGCTCAACTGCTGCGTTTCTCCAACAAGTTGACAACCAACGAGTAACGTAACTTGTAGGATACACGAGTAAATCGATGATGAAACTTTAGTAGGGCGAGAGAATTCGCAAAGTACAGGTCTGGGAGCAAGTCCCCTTGTTTGGTGACTTACATCCTCCTGATGAGCTGCGCGATCTGGGGTGCCACCAGGGCATTCACCTTGCTGATGTAGAGTTCGGGGTTCACCAGCCACTGAGCCATCTCCTGACTCTTGACGAGAGCTCTCCACTCATCCTGTAACAAAGGCAGAAAGGGATATGAGCTCCTTGATCATGTGGGGGAAAGAGGGCACCGAGCACGTACCAGGGACAAAGTGCCATCGCCGTCAGAGTCACCTTGGGAGAACATGAACTCGACGCCTTCGACAGTAAGCTTGTCACGCAGGGGACCGATCATGGAATCCTGTTTATTACCAGGTGTGATGAGGGGGTTAGAATCCATCTCCTAAGCTGCATTGATGAAAACAATCGTACAATGATCGGCTGGATCTGGTGGTCGGGAAGGTACTGACGGTACTTCTTGTAGATAGCCGAGTTCACAGTCGTCTTGATGTAGGCAATGAATGCCTTCAAGAGCTTCTCGGACTGCTGCTTGACCTCCTCTGTTGCGATTGGGAGAATCATGTCAATCATTTCGAACCTCACGCCAGGAGCACAAGAGGCCGGTGCGTACTTCTGTCCAGCGAACCGCTGTTGTCAAGGTCCATGGCCTTGAAGATCACTGTGATGACGAAATATACAATCAATTTGTAAGTGTCAGAGATCATCATCACCGATGTGACAGGTCAGAACGTACGCTCAGCCTTGTCATCAAGCGAGCCCGTTGCAAGGGTGGACAGACCGAACAGCACTTCCTCTAGGTCCACTGTAGAGAAACACACGCATTCAATAATGAGTCACGATCAATCATTCTCTATCCGAGCATTCATCGCGAATGTCGATCAGGGTCAGGAACGTACGGCGGCCATCGTGGTTGGTGTCGAGACTCTCGTAGATGGCGTCGGTGCTCGAGTTTTGCTTCTTGATCTGCTCCCTCGTGGTTCCGTCCAGCGAGTTGAGGATGGCGTCAAAGTCGCTCTTGCTGATGTAGTCCCCCTTGCCGGCAAGCCCCTTGAATCGCTGAATCAGCGCCTCGGCCGAGGTCTTGGACAGCTTGACCTGCTCGATCAGCTTCTCCTCCTTCTCCTTCTGCTCCTTGGCCTTCTTCGCGTCGGCCGCTTCCCTTTCGGCGCGTTCCCGATGGTAGTCCTTGGTCAGCTTGACCTTGACCTTGAGCGTGCCCGACACGGTCTCCTTGCTCTTGCCCTCGCGCTGTCCCAGCGGCAGCTCCAGCTCGGCCTCGATGCCCTCCTCCAGCTTCACGCCGGGCGTCAGCGGGACCTCGGCCTGACCGAGGAACTTGTCACGCATGATGGAATTGTAGTCCCACACTTCGAGTCGGAGTTGATGGTCCCGTGCAGTGGCGTTGCCAAAGTCAAACGTGAACGACTCCTCCCAGTTGGGTTCGGTGTTGCGCTTGAGTACGTGCGACTTGCCGTGCGTCTCCGGCACGTCGGGGTTGGACGGCGACACGACGTAGATGGCGACGTAGGGATCGGCCTTGTTCTCCTTGGCCGCGAGACCGTGAGCCGACAGCACCGTGAGTTCCACAAAACCTGCGTAGCCGGGAATGTAGTACGACATGTTCTTCTTCTTCTTGAGTTGTCAGTCTTCGTCAAGTAGTCGTAGTTGAAGTCGTCAAAGTCGTCGCTCAAAGACTTTGTTGTTGAGGTAGAGTAGTGAAGAAGTGAAGAAGAAGACTCGAGTTTGGTTCTTTTTGTAGAAGGGAGGGGGAGTGAGTGAAGAGAGCCGCAACGTTCCTCGGTCAACGTCCTTCCGTGGCGAGGGTCGTTTTCAGTCATCTCGTTCCGTCTGTGGCCGGCAACCCTAAAAATGTGAGAAATATCCGTTTCTCCGAACCAATCAGAAATTTTGTCGACTTGCGGAATTCTTGCCTGGGCCAATCAGCGACATGATTGGTATCCCCAAGTGGCCACCAATTGCATAACAGCGGGCACTTATCACCTGCTTAATAGATATAAAATTCTGTTTATTTTCTTTTTCATCAGGGATTTTCTTGTTTCTCCTCCAAATCACACAACCCCTTGGACCAAGCTTAAAGCCCACACCAAGCAGGCTTGGCATGGATGTCGCCTTTACTTCAGTCCAACCTATCTTGGCTGTAGCGACACGCCCTTCGGTTTTCTGCCCTAGGAGGTGGGCGACCAATTTTGTCGGAGTTAAATGAGCAGAGACGGCAAGAAGACCATAGCAGGGGGTGCACACAGAAACAGACCATGGGACAGAACGACTTGGGAAGGCAACTGCATGATGCGGTGCAGCACAACAGCCTCTCGGAGGTAGAGCGCGTGCTCGCCCATCCGCACCTTACCCCAAGTGGTATACAAGTGACACACATTATTTTTTTTAAATGTCCCACGAGGGGCAAGAGATGGCAGTAGTATAACTAACTCCGATGCCCCTCTGGCAGACCGAGCCGAGTTGGCCTCGGGGTTATGGTACAAGCCCGGCAAGCCTCTCTGTGAGGCCATCGCAGCGTCATCGCTGCCTGTGGTGCGCGCTCTGCTGGCCGCTGGCGCGCGACCGGACATTCCAAGTGAAGGCAGTGAGTGCTCCCTTTTTCGTTCGTGAAACAGCAGTCAGTGTGATGAACTGAAAACTTGACCTTCTTGCTGATGATGCAGATACGTATCCTGTTCATTATTGTGCCGATGTGGGGACTCCGGAAATGATGGAGACCCTACTCTTGGCCGGCAGCCCCACGGCAGTGCGTGTGAGTCACTCGCAAGGTGCGCACCAAGGGTGATGATGATCATAGCTTGGGGAGTCCTCACCGAGGATTCTGTGTTGGACACCAACGTGTAGCCACACCTCTCCATTTTGCGTGCTGGAGCGAGAACATAGAAAATGCTCGGCTTCTGTTGCGCTTCGGAGCAGATGTCAACGCCGAACGAGATGATGGCTCGTTACCTATGCTTCTGGCTGTCATGCGCAACAATGTGGCTCTCACGCAGATGCTCATCGACCACGGCGCCGACGTACCCCCACCACGCTTCGATCTGCACAATTGCGGTTGAATGCTGATGGGGTGGCGGGTTGACTGCCCTCACTACAGGTGAACCATGATGATGTAGGATCCATACCTGCGCTGCAGGTCGCGTCCCTCAATGCGAATCTTGAAATGGTGAATCTGCTTCTCGCAGCTGGTGCAGATCCACATCAAAGGTAAGATTCATTTGACTCACTCAACATGTGTTGATATCAGGATGGGTTGTTGACTTGACTTCAACGCGTACAGGAGCCAAGGCGTCCGTCAGGCGGCGGGATACACTTGTCTCACACGAGTGGGAACTGCGGCTCGCGCTCCGCACGATGCACCTAAGCGGCTTGCGGTAGCGAAGAGATTCCTCGCTCTCGGCGTGGATGTTAACGCTCAAGGGTATCTAAAAGCATCTCTATCTCCATTCTCTACGAACCTCACGTAACCCGTCGTCGCTAGTTCGGATGGTACAACGGCTGTCTTTCATGCAAGCGCACTTGGCTTCACAGACATTTTACAAGAGCTGCTCAATCACGGCGCTGATATCCATCTTGCCGTACTGTCACCTTCATTCCTACCTGATGATGAAGAGCAGCTTAACCTCATCCTCTCCTCCGTTCCGAAACAGTCATCCAACCGATTCGCCTGTTCTGATGTTACTCCGTTGCAGATGGCCGCGCAGCAAGGTCACGCCAAGGTGGTGAGGTAGGGATCTGACTTTCAAATGTGAACGAACATCAGAGGTCACAGTTACCACTCACGTGGGTGGTGGTCCAATGCAGGCTGCTTCTGCACAAGGGCGCCGATGTGAACAAAAGTGACAGTGATGGGACCACCTCGCTCATTGCAGCGTGTCGGAACATGCCGAATAAGCCGGAGTATCGCGAAATCATCACGGTGTGTACCACTTCAAGCGGCGTGGAATCCTTATCACTAATAAGGGGAGGAGACAGGACCTGCTGGATGCTGGCGCTCTGGTCCACTTGGTCAACAAAGATGGAGACGAGTCCGCACTGATGTACGCCGAACGATATATGGATAAGGATGATCCGCTTCTGCTTCGCATCAAGCAGCTGCTTCAGGCTGATCTTCTCTCTGATGACTGAATGGTTTTCTTTCCGTTGTTTGTGGCCACTCGATCACTCTGCAGTCTCGTTCGGAGCTAAAGGCAGTTAAAATATGTTCAGTATGTTGAGCATGAGGCCTCGTGCTCAATATACTGAAAAGTCCATCGCAGATTCTGTAGGGACGACACCCGACATGATAGAAATGAGTGGAAACCCGACTTAGTGGACATTGGTCCGTTGGTTAGCCTGTGCCCCGACTTCGTTGTTGTTGACGTCTTCTTCTTGAAGAGTGCATTCCACTTTCCAGCTTGACCTCGAACACAACTCCACACCGATTCTAGATATGTGGACGCACCCTTCCTCTCACTCGACAGGTCCGCAGCGCACCGACGACGTCGACTCTCTGCTGCGCCAAGTCGAGGAAATGCTCAAGCTCGAAGACGCGCGGAAGACTGCGGAAGAGGAGGCCATTCAAGCCACCAACAAGGCGCTGAAGCAGTACTTCGCCAGGCTGCGTCAGATTCTTGCCAGGCGGGAGGAGTCGCTTGAGCTCGAGCTCGGAGACGTTCTCCGAACCTGGCGCAACGAAGCCACCACGAGAAGGCGCGCTCTGGACGAAGCGAAGAAGATACTGAGTCAAGGGAGTGCACACGTCAACGAGAGTACGTTGGCTACGATCGCGTCGGCGCTGAGCAAGGCAGTGCAGCGTCGCTCGGCGGCCGCGCTCAGCTTTGTTCCGCCTGGTTCGGAGTTTGAATCAGCCCTCTTTGAGGTGGGTCGGCTCACTCTCGGCTCGGCGTCGGCATCGGCGTCCAGGGACTACTCCAACACCAGAGCGCCCAAGCACGCATTCCAGTGTGGCGCGCACGGCCTGGTAGCGAGTCCCAGCTATGTGGCGGTGGACGCGTCGGATCACGTCTATGTGACGGACAGCGCCAACAATCAGGTCCTCGTGTTCAAGCCCAATGGAACGCTGAGCCACGTCTTCGGCCAGTTCGACAAGCCGGCTGGGCTGGCGATCGACCCTTCATCGGGCAACGTCGTGGTGGTGGAGAGCTTCAAGGGCGAAGTGCACGTGCGTCAGCCCGATGGGACATTCGTGACGAAGTTTGGCAGCTTGGACCGGAGCGGAGGCTTCAATCCAGGCGAGTTCGACGTTCCTGATGGCGTCGCGGTCGATGCCAAGGGAAGGTTCATCGTGTCCGATCGGGACAAGAGCCGCGTGTTCGTCTGTGAGTCCGACGGCTCGTTCGCCTTCCAGATAGGCTACTCTGGCGGCGACGGCCAGGCAGAGGGACAGCTGAAGCACCCAGCAGGCGTGGCTGTGAATGCCGCTGGGGAGATCATCGTGGCCGACGTGGACAATCACCGAGTCCAGGTCTTCAACGGCGAAGATGGATTCCTGATCCGAGCGTTTGGCTCCGAGGGGAGCGGTCCAGGCCAGTTCTCCAACCCACGCGATGTGGCGGTCGATGCGAAGGGGAACATCATCGTGGCCGACACGGGCAACAATAGGATCCAAGTATTCACCGACGACGGTTCCTTCATCGGTTCCTTCGGCACTGTTGGCGATGGCCAAGGACAGCTGCGTGAGCCTCGCTCCGTAGCAGTTGACTCAAGTGGTCAAATCATCGTATCCGATGGACAAAACAGGCGTATTGTAGTATGGTGATTCAACATGTTGTTCACATGTCATGTCTTGTATCTGCACCTTGAATGTTAACAGTTAAAACTTACTGATGATCTCACATCAAGCCTGCATTCTACATTCAGCTGTGCTCACTCGGCCTTAGTGCGGGTTTGTGAGCACTCTCAATCGAATGGTGAAGGATCGCTGATGCTCCACACGCCGAAGCAACTGCGTGATCAGAAGGTACAGAGGTGAGGGGGGCAAGAAAGGGCAAGGAAGAGTCAATGGGGAAGAAGGCAGTGGGTACTGGGTGTTGAACAACAGCAGCTGCGTCCCTGAGTATCGAAGTGTTTTAATTGATGGACATGAAGGCACACTGAACACAGCGCCTGCTTTACCAGTACGGCGATCGACAATGGCGCATTGAGCACCAAGCGCCACCACATACTTGTGCCGATCAAACTGGATTGCATTGGGTCGATCTGTGTGCCGTTGACAGAGGGCAAAACAGTGTGTCAGAGAAGCCATCCATAAGAGTCGAAGAGAACGATGGACTCACCTTGATCCGTGAACATGCCAGCCAGGTAATGTGATTGTGGAAGAGGTGACGAAACGATCTCACCACCATGGATCTTCATGCTGATTCATCAGTAGCATGAGTAAATCCATCAGCAGATCTTGTGATGATGATGAAGAGACTGACATACCAACTGAACTGGTGTGAGTGTTTCGCCATCTGTCCTACCATGATTGTGCCATCGTACTGGCTGGCGCACAGGTTGGTGTTATTGCTGTCTGCGGGTAAATTGTTAAACTGATGGCACATCTACTCCCATGTTATCGAGAGTACCTTGCACTGAGTGCAGAGGTCGTTGGGCCATCCGGATGTCCCACAGAGTGACGTGATGCTTGGAGACCAGTGACAGCAAATGAGGCTCACGTTTGCCACCGTGATCCATGTGTATCGGGCCCTCTTCCAAATCATGTTCCATCTGCAATCAATTGAGCACTTGACCACACAGCAAGACTGAGCGAGGGAGGCGCACACGTATGGCTTCAATGCCTGCTCGATGATCAAGACAACGCAACAGACGTGGCTCTGCCACGTATGCCAATTGACTCATTGGATCGATTGTCAGAAGAGGTGATAGTTTATCCCATCCACGGCAGACTCCACTCATTTTGATGATGGTGCGGTGAAGCGTGGTGGCAAGGTCCACTATTTCCTGGTTTTCATTCATGAGGATCTCATTCATCTATCAACACAGTCGAGCCAGCGTCAAAGGTTGCGTCACGCACCAGACTGAACGGAGCTTGGTGCAAGAAGAGCAGCCGATTGTCATCAAGCCAAGCCGCTCCAGTGTACCATAGGTGAGCAACCTGATGATCAGGTGTTGGCTTTGCCAGTCCAACATGAATGTAATAGCCAGGTTCGCCGTGCCAGCCCGCATAGATCTTCTCCATAAAACAGAGCCTTCCTTTGCGATAGGCCACCTTACTCTGCCCAAAAGCTATACCACCACGATATAGGGAAGACCCTAATCACGCAGACCACAAGACCTATCAAGTCAGAATCTCGTCACTGAAGCCATCAAGAAGGACCATGTTATGAATCAATGTACCCCACGCCTTGCGCTTGTCACCTTGCAGCCATCTCTTGTGGGCTTGAGCTGTGCGGTAGCAGAGCTCTTTGCGCCATTCGATCACGTTGCCCCATATGTCGTAGTCCTCTTCATCCTTCTTCTCATCGCCATACACTGTGACAAGCACACATTCCCTTGTGTGAGAAGCATACATCACACACAGTCTCAGCTGGCCTCTTCATGAGGCTTTGTCGACCCCTGATGTGTTGTGTGCCGTACATTCCTGATGCACTTCGTGGCCCAGTTTCTCCCAGCATAGGAGCTCCCTTTCTGCCTCCGTCTCATCACTGGGGAAGCGCGCAAGGTAGGTGGCACGCCACAGTCGCCTGTACGTGGCGACAGCGTGCCACCGGTGGTTGACGAGAGCTGCTGCACAGAGCCAGGCCGGCTCATTCACCCACCTTGAGTCCACCACGACATGAAGTGTCAGTCTATCAACCACAACCATTTACATATATTTGTTTTTATTGTTGTTCTTCACCCGCGTTGAGGTGGAGATGAGCGTTGAGGTGGAGATGGTGGTACAGTACCGGAGTATGCGGAGAAGTAACTCATCAGGCAGCCACAGCGTCCTGTCCTCCATTCCTCACCTGTGACCGTGTCTTCTTCTGGTCTTCTTCAGTTAGATGTTTCAGCTAAAACAATTAATCTCCAAGAAAAGTCAGAAGAAAAGATGAATTTCCTAACGATTTTTGGCAACGAAATGATTGAAATATGAAACTGATTTGGATAAAATAGAATAATCATACAAATATACACTTAAGCAGCTGTTCTCCTTTTTGTATTGATAAAATGTTTCTTTGTTGTTAGAAAGTGTTATCTAAATGTAGTGTTCGTTAATTCATTTTAAAGACTATCAATTATCATTCTAGTCAATTCTCTTGGTTTTCTTATGTACTTGGGAAGCCATAACTGATTGCCATGACCACCAAAAACTGTTGTTCATCACCCCCTGATGATCACACAAATTCCTGACCAACCTGGGTATCGTCATCAGACTGTGACGCAGATTCGTCATCAGACTGGAAATCCAGTTCGCGATAGTCCCGCTCCAGGGAGACAATGTCCTCGTACGTCTCGCCCATTTCACCTTCGCTCATACCCTCGCCCACAAACCAGTGCACGAAGGCGCGCTTGGGGTACATCCGATCGAACTGGCCCTTGACTCGCTGGAAAACCTGGTTGATAGCCGTCGTGTTGGCCAACATGCAGCATGCGCGCGGGAACTGTCCCAAGTCTCCTCCAGGTACTGCCTTTGGTGGTTCGTGGTTGATACCACACTTGAATCCCGTTGGACACCAATCCACAAACTGCATCATGTCATGTGATGTTCATTCACCATTGGTGAGCTCCAGCCAAGTGCATTGTAAAGTGAGCAGGGACATCGCACCTTCACTGTTTTCTGAGCTTTCACCTTGGCTATTCCTGCCTGCACCTCCTTTGGTACCACGTCGCCACGGTACATCATGCACAGTGCGATATACTTGCCTATGTTCACATACATCAGTACAATCATTGAGGAAAGGAAGAGAGATGGAGATGGATCGCAAACACGCACCATCGTTGGGGTCACACTTCGCCATCATGTTGGAAGGCGAGAACACAGCTTGGGTGATCTCTTGAATGCTGAGTCTGGAGCGGTCCACGCAAGCTGAGTCGGTGATCGGAGCGTAGGAGCTGAGAAGAAAGTGAATGCGCGGGTAGGGAACCAAGTTGACTTGAAAGTCCATGGTGTCCACGTTAAGAGCACCCCGGAAGCGGAGTGACGCCGTCATCGAGGAGACAACCTGCGCGATGAGTCTGTTGATGTTGATGTAGGTCGGCCTTTCGACGTGCAGCCTCTGCTTGCAGATGTCGAAGAGAGCCTTGCATTCCCCACAAGCAAGATAGACACAAGTAAGAATCAGCATCACTAGGATGCAGGCACCAGAAGGCCAGACTGGGTACGAATCCTGTACCTCATTGTCGAGCACCATCACGACGTCGGTGTACTCCAGAAGAGAATGCATGGCAAGAGAGCAGTTGTAGGGCTCCACCAAGCTCGGGCTGATCTTGGGTGAGGGGAACACACAAAAGTCCAGCTTGCTCTTCTTCCTATAGCTGAAGGAAATCTTCTCCAGAAGACTGGCACCGAAGCCTGCTCCCGTACCACCACCGGCGGAGTGGAACATATAGAAGCCCTGCAAGTTGTCACACTTCTCTGACAGCTTCCGCAGTCGCTCCATCACGTCATCTAGGTGCTCCCTGCCCACTGTGTACCGTCCTCTGCGGATATCAAGCGTCAATTGGTGACAATGTTGATCATGCACATCATCACCATCACCATCATCATTACCATCACTAACACCGTCATCGTCATCATCATCACTATGGTCATCCTCAACACGTCAGAGTGAAGAAGGGGTGAGTGTAGGTACCGTGCATAGTTGTTTGCTCCATCCTCCAAACCGTGCACAAGCTGCTCTGGTCGGTAGAGGTCGGCCTGCGGACTTCGCTTGAGAGCGCCGATCACCGATGGCTCCAAGTCAAAGTGGAGTGCCCTCGCCACGAACTGCGCGCAACCTGCCGTCAGTACATGCAGCAGAACTCAACTTTGGGCACTGGCCGCTAACTAACTTTTTAACCCCGACAATTGCGTCCGGAGAGGAGAGGAGAGGCAGAACGTACGCGGCCCGACAGGGTCTCTTCGAAGAAGGTGCTCACCCCCTCCTCGACCGGACTTGTGGGGTGCTGTAGAGTACCGTCGTTGTTGATGCCGTGCTCGAGACAGAAAAGTTCCCAGCAGGACTCCCCAAGCTGGACCCCAGCCTGTCCCACGTGTATCGAGATGACCTCCCGCATTCTTCTCTTCTTGGCGGTAACGTGACCCCTCAGGGCCCTTGTCTCTGATACCTCGCCTTCACGGGCGTGCTTTGTGGCTCGGAGTGGGCTATTCAATGTTTGTTCTGCATATGATCCCCATATTCAATTTCAAACTCCCACCAACCAGAAGCAAGTCAAAAAAGTCCGAAATGCTTCGAAGGACGTTCACTGAAAATAGGGCGGGCCACAAATTCCCTCTCAATTATGTTCTGCACTCTGTTTTCTCATCTTGAATATTGTGGTCATGATGACGGTGCGGAATGTAGGAGGATGGTGATTATCATGATGATCAGAACTTGCAGTTGGCACAGGAGTCCAGAGTCCAGTTGAAGGCCAGCTTGTAGGTCGCCACCATCGATGGACACGACACCGAGGAGTTGAGGCACAGTCCGCGCACATCGCTTCCGCAGCTGGCTGGACCCGCGTAGAGACAGCAGTTGTTGCTTCCACCACCACCACCTCCACCTCCTCCACCACCGCCACCAGTAGCACAGGCGTACTGCATTTCCCAGTTGAAGTTGTAGGTGCGCTGGGGCTGCTCACTTGAGAAGGCCCAAGCGCCCGTCCCCGCATTTGGATTGCTGTTGTAATGGAAACGTAAGGAGCTCTTCTTACACCATAACTATTTTTATCAAAAATAAAAAATAAAAAATAAAAAAGCTCGAAGAGAAATATATTTTTTGGAGGGGGGGTGAAATCAACTTCAAAATCATGGTCCTACATGAAGTAGGACGGAAGTAGAGGGAAATAAGTACCAGATGAAGTTGATCACAGTCCTGCGTTGGTCTTGGCCTCCGGAGAAGGTGAGCACAAACCCATCATCGCCATACGAAGAGGGCAGGGCAGACCAGGAGACCTGGCTCTGCGAGCCACAGTCATGCATGTTTCCCTCATTGTCGTACTGGCACACGGCTGGCGTGCCGTCCCAGTCATAGTTGCATAACCCGGCCTGGTTGCCGCACACCTTGTACGTGTACACCTGGCCATCGCCATCGCGCACGCTCTGAGTGGTGGGGAGGGCAGCGGCGAGCTTGGAGAGGTCGTAGTTCTTGCCGTTCAAGCTGCCTTTGCAGTCCGACTGGCCCAGCGCACCATCAATGAGGGCGCCAACCACCATGATAACGACGAGCACCAGAAGGAGGTAGCGGAGCTTCATCAGGTCTGTGTGTGTTTGGGTTGTGGCCTGTTGTAGGCATGAACGTCGGCCGAAACAGTCCTCAAATCCCCAATAATACTGGCACCTGCCCCATTGGTGCGAAGTACAGCCAATGAGGAAGCACATTCCTGGGAAAATGTAGAGGTTCCGGGGAAATATTGTACCTGAGGGAAAAGATAAACATTTGATTATTAAAGAATAATAGTGAATTAGAAAGAATGATTACATAAGCGCCAGTGACAGTGTCATGGGGACAATGATGGTCGCAAATGCTCAACTGAGCAGGAGGATGGTGGTGATCATGATGATCAGAACTTGCAGTCAGCACAGGAGGCCTGAGCCCAGTTGAAGGCCAGCTTGTAGGTCGCCACCATCGATGGACACGACACCGAGGAGTTGAGGCACAGTCCACGCACGTCGCTTCCGCAGCTGGCAGGTCCCGTGTAGAGGCAACAGTTAACGCTACTGCTACCGATAGCGCAGGCGTACTGCGTTCGCCAGTTGAAGTTGTAGGTGCGCTCGGGATTCTCACTGCGGAAGGTCCAAATGCCTGTCCCCGCATTTGGATCGCTGAATCAAATTGAAAAATAAAATGTTAGAAAATCAAGAAATAAAAACGAATAAAGAAAAAATCGAAAATAAACATAAATCAAAACAAAAAGCACAGGTTTTGGGGACATGTAAACTCCATCACCTCGTGAAGGAGAAAAAAGGAAGGGAGGGAATGGTACCAGATGAAGTTGATCACGGTCTTGCGTCTGTCTTCGCCTCCATCAAAGGTGAGCACGAACCCATCATAGCCATACGAAGAGGACAGGGCAGACCAGGAGACCTGGCTCTGAGAGCCACAGTCATGCATGCTGTCACCATTGTCACGCTGGCACACGGCTGGCGTGTGGTCGGTGCCAAAGTTGCAGAAGCCGGCCTGGTTGCCGCACACCTTGTACGTGTACACCTGGCCATTGCCATCGCTCACTCTCTGAGTGTTGGGAAGGGCAGCGGCGAGCTTGGAGAGGTCGTAGTTCTTGCCGTTCAAGCTGTTCTTGCAGTCCGACTGGCCCAGCGCGCCATCAATGAGGGCGCCAACCACCACTACAACGACGAGCACAAGGAGGAGGGAGCAAAGCTTCATCAGGTCTGTGTGTGTCTTGTCGTGTGCAAGTGTGGGTACGGCCAAGTGCAGGAGTACGTACGGTTTTTTCTGGTGGCAGCCACGTGGCACCAATATGTTGATCTCCGATGAGCCGCAGGAGCCATTAATGGTTCGGCTCACCACAGTGTTGGTCCAGTGTGATCGTATGTATGTGCACCACCAGAGGTAGCTTGTACGCGCGTCTCATGCATGGAGATGCTCTACATTGTTACGGTGTCATGGGGACAAATGCTTCACTGACGGTGCGGAATGTAGGAGGATGGTGATGATCATGATGATCAGAACTTGCAGTTGGCACAGGAGTCAAGAGTCCAGCTTGTAGGTCGCCACCATCGATGGACACGACACCAAGGAGTTGAGGCACAGTGGGCGCACATCGCTTCCGCAGCTGGCTGGACCCGCGTAGAGACAGCAGTTGTTGCTTCCACCGCCGCCACCGCCGCCGCCAGAGGTAGCGCAGGCGTACTGCGTTGGCCAGTTGAAGTTGTAGATGTGCTGGGGCTGCTCCCTGGTGAAGAACCAAGTGCCCGTCCCCGCATTTGGATCGCTGAATCAAATTGAAAAATAAAATGTTAGAAAATCAAGAAATAAAAACGAATAAAGAAAAAACCCAAATAAAAACAAAATAAAAAATATAAGAGAAGATTTGTTACGGGGGGCATAACTCAAGAAGGAGAAAAAAGGAAGGGAGAGAATGGTACCAGATGAAGTTGATCACGGCCTTGCGTCTGTCTTCACCTCCATCAAAGGTGAGCACGAACCCATCATAGCCATACGAAGGGGGCAGGGCAGACCAGGAGACCTGGCTCTGCGAGCCACAGTCATGCCTGTTGCCCCCATTGTCACGCTGGCACACGGCTGGCGTGTTGTCATTGCCAAAGTTGCAGACGCCGGCCTGGTTGCCGCACACCTTGTACGTGTACACCTGGCCATCGCCATCGCGCACGCTCTGAGTGTTGGGGAGGGCAGCGGCGAGCTTGGAGAGGTCGTAGTTCTTGCCGTTCAAGCTGTTCTTGCAGTCCGACTGGCCCAGCGCGCCATCAATGAGGGTGCCAACCACCAACTACAACAATGATGAGGGAGCAAAGCTTCATCAGGTCTGTGTGTGTCTTGTCGTGTCAGTGCTTGTGTACTGGGTTGCGGTAAGGAAGGTATGGTCTGGGCAAAGTGATATAAATGAAGTACGGAACAGCCATGTGGCCAATCATTGGGACATTTTTCTTTCCTATCCAATTATTGCTAAGTGAAAAAATAAAACCGAACCAAAAACTCTTTGAGAAAGACAACACAAGGAAGAACACTCTCTCTCTTCATCTTGGCGGGACGACTGCAGGCAAGCAACGAGAACACCATACAAAAGCGATGCGAAAAGGCACGTGCGCGACCTCATGTGGTCTCGTACCACCGCCATAATAAACCGAAGCCGGACTGTATGTCCGACCCTTCTTCTTTCTCTCACTCCTCCATCCGCATCTCTGCTCCAAAAGATGAGATGGACCATGAAGTTTCGCTCAGCTTAGCAAAGAGGGCCGCCGTGGATAAGTTGTGAGATTGTAGCGCTCAGCTAAAAATGCTTCGCTGCGCTTAAGCACCACGATTAGCAAGAAACTCTCAATCTTTGGGGTGGTCATGGCCGCAGTCACTAGCTGAAGAGGCCTCTGGAACAACAAGCACTTCTTCTTCTGTTTGTGCGTAAGCCTTCTCTACATGAGGACAAGGCCTACGTCCTTGGCTGGCATGGTGTGGCACTTCCAGTTGTAGAGGTAATAGTGAAGGTTGCCGTCGCCAGGGCCAAACTTGAGATCCTGCAGGACGGTTTCGTTGTCCATGAGGTCGAGGCAGTTGTACACATCGTATCCCAGCGAGTGCGCCAAGATGAGTGCGTCCTGCAGATACAAAAGCCACGTGAGCGCTTGTGCTTGCAACCGGGATGGCACAAAGCTAATTTACCTGCATCAGAGCCTTGAGCGGAGTCTTGGTGGCAACGTTGTAGTAAGAATAGGCAGCCCTACATATATCCGCAAGATCGTTACAACGCAGGGACATAACGACACTCAACAACATGGCGCTTACCGCAGCGTCTTATAGGTAGGATTGCCGATGATAGTTGAGGGAAGAGAGTAGAAGCTGAGGAAGTCGGTGATCTTGCCACTGCTCTTATCCTCCACCACGTAGGAGTTGATGACATCGTGTCTGGGCAGGAACCAATGCGCCACTTCCTCCTTGGAGAAAATGGGGGCTAGACCGAATCGCTTCAGGTATGGCTTAATCAGCCCAGCAACCTGATAAGACAACGACGCTTAGAATAGACTCTAACACTTAGGGCTCAGCCTCAATCCTTACCTGCTTGACATCCTTTGGTTCCATAGGCCTGACACCTGGGGTGAGAGGCGCATCTGGAAGTTTGTATAGCTTGATAGCGCGAGGAAGAGTCATCCTATTATTGTTTGTCAGCTGATGAACGAATTCAGTGCGGCCTGGGAAAGTCGTACCTCCGCGTCAAGTGAGAGAAACCCACGTTGACAAGCTTCTTTGGGTTGAGGTTACGATGCCAGTAACGGCACTTGGCCACAGGCGTAGGAAGCACGGTGCCTGCAGTAAAGACAGCCTGGAAGATACCTGAGAATCACGAAAGAATCTTAATCAAGGGCTGCCAACTGCAGTACAATTTGATCGACTTACCAGTAAGGTTGACACGCCTTGTGATCTCTTTGATCAGCAAGGGCGCCAGGCGCTTGTCTCGCAACTTCTTGTGAACACAGAGGAAGTTTATCTCCACCATCTTCACCTCCCTGTAATGCAGAGTGATTGTAAGCTGATGTACACAGCAAGCAATGGAACCGTGTTAGTACGCACTTTCCACGGACGGCGATGAGTGCGGGTACGGCGGATATGAAGGCAACAAGCTTCTTGCTGGCCTTGACACGCACGCCTACGTGCCACTCTGGTCTCCATCCAGGTGGCTTGAGGGCCCTGTGTTGTTATTTCGTCAGCGCGAGACAACAGTATCAAGTTGACCTTGAGCAAACCGTACCAGAGCAGGAACTCCCTCGAGTAGTCGAAACGGAACATGTTGTCGTCATCCTCAACATAGTTCTCGTAGAGGAGAGTGTAGGTCTCGTTGAGCTCTTCCACGTCGTCGATCTTCAGGTCGCTCCACTCGAACAGATCGTGGAGATCGAAGGGCTCCTGACGCAGTTCGGCAAGCGGCTTGTTGGGCTCGAACGGTTCGTTCTCCCCTTCCAACGGCTGATCTGCATTAAGATTAATCAAAGAATTTGTTTAATGTTAAATTTTCAATTCAATTTCACTAATACATAGATAAAATTGAAAATGAAAAAAAAATCGGCAACGATTAAAGTAAAATGAACGACACGGAAATGCAAAACATTAAAAAAAATACCAAATTGGGCCACAGGCTGGGTCTTCCAGAATTTAAATTCCTTGTTGGGCTTCTCGACCGGGGCAGAGGGGGGCACGGGCTGCGCGGTGTCCTCGGCCTCGCCCTCGGCCTCATTCGGTTCTGCCTCAGCTGCCGCTGCCGCTGCGGGGGCGGCCTTGGCCGCCTGCTTCTTCTTACGGTTCTTGCCGCTACGCGCCGCGGCGCCACCTCCCCTCTGTTGTTCCATCTTGGCTCAGCTGCGATTTGCACTAAGAGCTAATTATTCCTTCCGCAATTTTCTATTCTTTTTCTCTAATTTTCCTTTTTATCTGAAACAACCTATATGAGTTTTAAATTGTTTTTAAATTATAAAGCTTTTAAAATTAAATATATGTAAAAATATATGTAAAATATATGTAATTTAAAATAATAAGTAATAAGTTTATAAAAGATAATATATTAATTATTCTTATTGTTTTAAATATTCCAAGCAATATCTTACAAGTTCTTACTTAACTAGTATTTATAACTTTCATGTATACTCTAATACTATGATTAAGCTGGAGGTTTTTCTACCACTTAAAAATATTGCTTTATAAACACGATTGTTAATTTCTCTTCCCATTTTCCTTCTTTCCTTCGTGTCAATAAAACTCCTATAATACGTTTTCGGAAAGTTACCAAATTTGTCTTCCCGCGGGGCACCGGCCACTCCTGTTCCGAAGCAGGAGGAAGAGAAGCAAACGATACGCAGCCTTGCGTGTGGCGAGCCAGGCGGCACCTGCAGCAACATGAAAAAGATCAGGGTGTTAGTAGCTGGGGCTGCCGGTTTTATTGGCTCGCACATGGCGTACCGGCTTAAGCACGACCCAGAGCAGCGATTCGAAGTGGTGGGAGCGGACGTGCGGGTGAACGAGTATATGCAGCCAGAGGAGTTCTGTGATGCCTTTTTCCAAGTGGACCTTCGCGGTACACCTGCCGTAAAGCTGACTTACGCAGCGCATTGCTGACGCGCCTGAACAGAAAGGGAGAACTGCATGAGAGTGACCCAGGGGTGTCAGTGGGTGTTCAACTTCGCGGCAGACATGGGAGGGATGGGCTACATACAGAGCAACCAGGCGTACATCCTCTACAACAACACCATGATCACGTTCAACATGGTTGAGGCATCACGGAAAAACGGTGTGCAGAGGTAAGTGCGATAATTGACAAACATTATCTGATAATTTTATATAATTAGTTTCTTATTTCTCTTATCAGATATTTATTTACTTCGTCGGCTTGTGTGTACCCGGAGCATAAGCAAGAGACCACGGACAACCCTGGCCTCCGGTAAGCCATCTTGCTTGTCCTTAACATGCGTGATGGCCAACGTGTATGGCGATTAGAGAATCGGATGCTTGGCCGGCGCAGCCACAAGACTCCTACGGGCTGGAGAAGCTATATGGAGAGGTCCTGTGCAAGCACTACATGGAAGATTATGGCATGGAGATGCGCGTGGCTCGGCTGCACAACATCTACGGACCTAAGGGTGCATGGAAAGGCGGAAGGTGGGGTAAACAGCTGATTGATGCCTATGTGATGATAATGGTTAGCTCACATGATAGCGTGTAACAGGGAGAAGGCACCAGCAGCGTTTTGTAGGAAGGTGATCTGCTCTAGAGAGAACTTCGAAATGTGGGGCGACGGCAAGCAAACCAGAAGCTTCTGCTTCATCGATGACTGCGTGGTATGCGTTGAATGCGCGAGCCTCGTGAAGAACTGCACCTCATACATTGAAATGTTATGATTACAGGAGGGATTACTGCGGTTAATGATGTCTGATGTGCGAGAGCCGCTGAACATTGGGTCGGACGAGATGGTCACCATGCAGGAAATGGTGGAGATGATCTGCAGCTTCGAAGACAAACGCCTAGGCTTTATCTACACACCAGGCCCAATGGGCGTCCGGTACGTTCTAGCGACCTTTGTCAGTTGGGTACTTGGAACGAAAATTGATGGCTGTACCGTGGGCTGGCAGAGGAAGGAACAGTGATAACGATCTGATACGAACACGGCTCAGTTGGGCACCCTCCACACCGTTAATCGAGGGCCTGCGCAAGACATACGAGTGGGTTAAAACGCAAGTGGCTCGAGATGAGGCTAACGGCATCGATGTTCACGGTCCCGAGTACACATCCAGCCGGGTCGTTGTCCGCCACCAGACGCCACCACCGAATGAGCATAAGCAAGCACATGCCAATGCGGACGATGTGATGGCCAACGGAAAGATGGCCAATAGCAGCGGATGGAGGGAGGAAGAGGAGATGGAGCAAGAGGCTACGTGAACTGCCGATGGGCAGCGTCTAATCTCATGTTTATAAACGGTGAGTGAATGGCTTGCATGCTGATCATAAGCACCAACAGCGCAGTGAGAGCCTTAACGATCGGGAGACGATAAGCGCTGCGTTACTCTCACTTGATCTCCAGGATCTCCATCTCGAACATCAGGGTAGCGTTCGGACCGATACCCCAGGCAGGACTGTAGAGAGACGCAGGTGGGTCAGGCTACACTCAGGCAGGTGAGAGTGCGCAAGAAGGGGAATACGTACAAGCCAGTGGCACCATAGGCGTAGTCTCCAGTCATGGTGAGACGAGCGACCTCGCCCTTCTTCATCGTGGCGACGCCCTCATCCCATCCTGCAGAGAATTATAAATTAATGAATCAACGTCGATTGAGATCACCTCGAAGAGAAGAATGCAATTACCCCTGATCACCTTGCCCATTCCGATCTGGAAGGAGAAAGGGGTATTGGTATCCTTCGTGCTGTATGCCACAGACACATCCGATTAATGTCAATGCAGCTTTTCATGAATCGTGTAGAGCTACACAAGGACTTCATTATAATTAGAAAATAATAATCATAAGGCGATCGCTGTGTAGAGGCATAGAAAAGTAGAAATTAAAATCGAATTCTAATTTCAATCCCCGAGAGAAATCTACAAATAATACAAAGAATAATATAACATAATAATACAAATAATTAGAAACATAGATACCTCCAGAACTTGCGGGTCGGATTGACGAGGTTACCCGTGCAGTGGACAGTCACGGTCTGGCCCTTCTTGGGCGTGGGGCCGCTTCCCTCCTTCACCACTTCCTTCTCGAACCCCATGTTGTACGATGCAGGTAAGCAAGATTTCGTATTTTTCAAAAACGTTTCGAGTCAGAAAAACCGTTTCGTAACTTAAGGAATCTCAAGCATTTGGCTCACGGGCTTTTGTTTGCTCTGTCTCTCTACACCCTCTCCTTCTTGCTCGACACAAGTAGGGCTCTCTACACGGCACGTTCCTTGGGCTTGCTGACATCGGTGCTGCCTTTCAGAGAGTACAAGAAAATCCAACCATCATCATGGTAGCCTACTGGTGACGCGCTTCATGTGCTGCATTGATTCAGCTCTATGGTGTGATAATTTCTGGATGTTAGAAGCAAGTTACCTAACATGAGGTCTAAGCGCACTGGTAACCGCCACGACTACGTTTCTTTACTTACGCCTTGAGGTATGGGTCCCATGTCATCTTCTTTATTACCTTCTTCCTTGACACGAGCTACATTCCTTGGCACTCACCCTGTTTGCTGGGCCACTTTTGACTAATACGTACCAAAAGCGATAGGGGTTACGCAGTTCCTTAAGTCGCGTTCTTGTTGGCCGCTTCTCTCCGTTCTTTCAAGTTGTGAACTACGCCCCTACTGGCTGTTGCACGTTCAGGACCGCGCTATTGGAGGCAACACTGAAGACTCCGACAGAGATAAATGGACGGGGAGGACAGCTGTCAACCATTCCTCTATCCGGAGCCGTTCCGACAACAAACGCACTCACCCACCCGACACACTGCCGCTATCGTCCCTCAGGTATCCCATCTATCATATGACAAGAGAGGCTTTGCTCCTTCTCTCTAGTCCTATCTCTCCGCGTGGCCGTTTTTCTCTTTCGTTCTCGTTTTCTTTTTCGTTCTCTGTCGTTTTTCGTTCTTTTCCGGAGGTGTACTTGGTAACGCTGTTCGCTTTTGGCTTTCCGGAGCCACCTTACTGTTCTTGTTCTTCACTCAACAAACTTTCTGCTTCTCTTCTACTTCACTCCAGACATCCCCGTCACCTTCATCATGGGCTGCGTTGGTTTCTGTGGGCGGAACTGCCTCGCCATCCTCGTGACCATCTTCTTCGTCCTCGGCTTCATCGGCGGCTACATCGCCTTCCTCACTACCTTCCTCCAACAAAACCGTGATCAGGTACGTCCTTTTTTTTTCTTATCCTCTTCTTTTGGAAAAAAAGAGCATAAATAATATGAATGCTTTTAATTAAAATGGATTTTATGTGACGGCGAGGACTTGGTACGAAAAAGGAAAGTCAATATGACAAAGAATATAATTTGAATTCCCCCAATCAAATTTTTTGCCTTTAATGGTAACATGTTGCAAAGAAGGTAACACATGTCTCTCTAGGAACTATCTCGAGAATACCCATTGGTGAATAGTTCGACGGAGGGCATCACACTGGTGGCGTCCATCACTGGTACGTGTGTAGCTACACTCCCTTGTTGAGGCCCACTGTGAGAATGCTGACGATGATGATGATGAAGGCGTATCTCCATTGGACTACACCGTGAAGGTGAGCGTCGACGTGTTCAGTGTTCCAGACTCCTTCCGCAATGAATATAATGAGTTGAACACTACATTTGTTGTTGGTGTGGGCAATACGGAAATCAAGGTGTCGTCCTTGAACTTCCCCTCTGCCGTATCCAACGTACATCTCTCCTCCCGCTTTTCATGAAGATGCATCATACTCATCTTTTTCATGATGTGGATCAAATGGTACAGATTCCTCTCACCTCGGGAGCGTTCGATCTGTACCCCTTCGATAACTACGAAGCAGACATCACTGTCTACGTGTACACGGGCTCTTCATTCCCCACGAGTACCACCGACATGATTCTTTACGTCAAGAAGGCCACTCTCTACGGCTTCAGCATTGACATTGGTATGCTACCATCTCCTTTGCACTAAAACATTCGTTTTCCTAAGCTCATTCTTGGATGCTACTTCATTCGCTTCATGCAGGTGCCTACCCTTCGTATCGCATTCAGGGTCTTGCCGAGTTCCACATCAACATCAACCGCACTTCGGTCTTCCGAGTGTATCCTATCTTCCAGATTCTCTCCTTCCTGTTCATCGCCATCTTCATGGCCGGATTCGCACTCGCCACCGTGGTGTGGAACTGGAAGAAGGTAGAAGGTCCCATCATGGGTGCCGCCATCTCGCTCATCTTCGCCCTGCCTGCTTTCCGTAACACGGCTCCCTCAGGCCCTCCTATCGGTACATGTCCGCCTATCTTGACTATTGCTGGCTCTTTCGTCACTAACCGTCGCATGCCCACAGGATGCACGCTGGATGTGTGCTCGTTCTACTGGGCCATGCTGGTCGCTATTCTAACCTTCATTGGCATCACTCCGCGCTACCTCCTGCATGCCCCGGCTCCTCCTCCGAACTGCGACTACCAGAACCTGGCTCTGAAGGGCCTACGCAAGATACGAGGTGCTGAAGTGGACACCGATATCCCCATGCAGGAGATGAAGTAAGAACACATGTGCCTGCATATGAGTTTGTAGAGTGCATCATCATATGATCACATTAAGTTATACCTTATCCTCATTCATGATCCACAGAGTGTGACCAAGGTACGCACCCATCTGGTTACCATTACGCCCAGGAATTGTGGGCCATCAAGATGAAGCTTCGTGATCGGCACGAGGATGACGTAGGATGACGTGATTATTTGTTAAATATCATTGATCCACGTCAGCTGCTACAATCTCCCTAACGACTAGCTAGGCAGAAACGCAATCTCAGAGGGATCCCAACTCGTCATGTCATACTGACCATAAGAAGTACAGCTTCCATGAAGAAGCTACAGACAACTAATTCATGTGGAAACATGCCATGGTTGTTCTCATCCCACATGGCCGGAGGAAGATTGTGACTGGCACCGAGAGAGCTACACATGCTCTTCTTCAAGCCTGTCCTTTTCTTGGCTTGTCTTCTGTTTGGGAATCAGTTGTTGATCCGTCGATGATATGGAGGAGACTCGAAGCAGCTTCCGCTGCAGAACGGGGATTCGCAAGTTCTTCTCAAGTGTCCAAACAGTGATGGATGGACAAATGCTTGATGGCGTGGTTTACTGGTACAAGTGGAACAAGGGTGGAGGTGAACCCGAGAGCCTCTTCACAAGCCACTGCAAGAGTACAGGTGTTGCATGAAGTAAAAAAGAGGGGCACAGTACAGCCGCCTATGCGTCTGCATCCACCTAAAAGAAGACACGGGGCAGGAGGTGGGAGGATGTAAACGATGCCTCTTACACCTTAGCCCTACTTCTTTCCTGTAGTTGGTGCACTGGGTTGCTTGACGAAGAGATAGATGAGGTTGCGGCACTTGGGAGCGATGGCGGACATGAGCTGCTCCTGATTTCCGACCCGCTCGCAATCGACGAAGCACAAGTGCGTGATCTGGTACGCAGCCACACCAGAGCAAACAGCCTGTACTCCCTGATATTGAAGAATATGTGAGATGAGGTGACTACAGAGGTTGAAGAATGGGGAGGGTACCTCGTTTGTGATGTTGCAGTTCACCATGGTGAGCGAGTACAACTGTGGGAGATTCCTAGCCATCAAGTTGAGTGCAGCATCTGCATGTACACGTTTCTGTCAGCGTGCAAAGCAACCTTATTAAGTAACTCAAATACACGTACCGGTAACTCGATCAGAGGAAACGCGGAGAGAGGCAAGATTGGTAGCGTGAGTTGAGATCTCAACGATGGACTTGTCCGATATCTTCTTGCACCCAAGTAGTGACAGATGCCGAAGATTGGCCGAACCTGCACCTGGTAGAGCACACAAACACTCGGTAAGCTGACCGTCCGTCTCACAAGCCAACAGGCAAGAGTACCCTTTGCTATGTAGATAATCGGCTTATTGGATATCTTTTCACACCCATCGAGGGAGAGAGATACGAGATTCGTGGCCACCTTAACCACATCAAGTACGCCGCGGTTGGTAACACGTGGGCAGTTCTTAAAGGAAAGATTCCGCAAAGTAGGTCCGAAGAGTGAGGCGCTGATATACTGAAGCGTTTTATCCGAGACCTGAGAGCAACCATCGAGACGCAACGATGTGAGTGAACTGTTATGGACCCGGACGATCGACTCGAACTGGGCATCAGTCAAGTCCTGTATAGAAGAAATCATCCGTTAGCACTCGGCTGGCGCTACGCACGAGAAGGGATTCAGCCTGTACCTCGTATCGTTTGAGCGTTAGGTGCGTTAGCTCACTGAGAGCCCCGCAGGCAGCGGCCTTCTGCAAGGCGTCGATAGAGATTGAAGGCGATGAGCTGTTTCCGGTGTTCAGGCCTCGTTGGCTGACAGTGTGCTGAATCGATGAGTAAGATCGCCCGCTTGCGAATGACCCTGTTGGTGGTAGGACTGACGAGGATGACGAGGCGAACGGAGATAGGATGCCAGAGCGCCGAGTTGGTGACGACGAAGGCGTAGCACTATCATCCATACTGTATTGTATGCTGCGGCGTTTCTGACCGGTCTCGGCGCGACGCTCTGCTAGATTCTCAGAGCTTACCGTACTGCGTGACCTCTTGGCTTTCCTCTCGGATGGCAGATTATGCGTTGTAGAAGATTGCTTGGCGAACTGTCGGCGCGCTGAGTCGGCGCCCAAGATGACCTCCTGGACCGGTGTATTTTTGATCACTGTTAAGAAGAGGTCGTCACTGATGCAGGCAGCAGGCAGCCATGAGTCGTCGAAAGTTTTCAATTTTTGGCTTCTCAACTGAGCCGAGATGCTGGGTGGCGTCTTGTTTCTATCCTTTGATGTCCGTACCGCACGTGCTGGACGATCTCCCTCCGCAGACTGCGATTTACTGGCAGACGAACCGCTAGCGTCCTTCCCTTTCGATTTCGTCGTCTTTTGAGACTCCTGCAAAGAAGGCTGCTGTTCCGTATCGTCATCCTCGTCCACTACGATGCGTAGCTTGCGTGTATCGCCTTGAGACTCTTCCTCTTCATCGTCATCGGGTCGCTGAATCTTATTCTTGTTTCGTGCCACTTCCTTTGCCTTCTTCATTTCTTGCATGAAAAGAGCTTTCTGGGCCTCCTCCTTCTCCCGGCGGATACGCGCTCGCTCTGACTCTTCCGGTGTATCCTCTTCCCCAGCTTGTCCCTTTTTACTCTTTTTGCCCTTCTTCTTCTCCTTATCCTTCGTCTTCTTCTCCTTTTTCACATGTTTCTTGGGTTTCTCCTTCTGGTCCGCTTCTTGCTGCACGTCTTCTTCGTCAGCTGGTTCATCTTCCTTTTCCTCGGACCTCGCTTCCTTATTCTCGCTAGCATTGTAGCTATTGCCGCTGTTGTAAAGCCCGCCTACATTCTCAGAGAGACCGCTCCACCTACCGTGCTTCTCCAAGTTGCGTCGGTACAGCTCCATAATGACAGCCATGCTGACGTTGTGCTTAGCTTCATTGTTAGGGTAGGCTGCCATCACCCATCGTCGCGTGTCTTTCTTCTCACCGGAGCGAGTAGACACGCCACCAGAATCGTCCGCCTTAAACTAACATTCCGTGATGCGGTTAGTGGAAACAGAAAGGTCTGTTGTTCAAGTTGTTAGCGCGTACTTCATCAGGATCACGCTGAACGAGGTTGCGTGATTCGGCCGTTTCAAGCAACTGGAACGCTGTGCGGTATCGTTGGCCTGCAAGCGCGCGGAGATTCTCAATTTCAGCTCTTTTCTCATTTTCCCACATCTGCTCCTCTTCCTCACTGCATGTAATAATCGAGGTTAGTTTTTTCTTGCATTTCTGAAGCGTGAGAGGTGCGCGTACCTTTCTTCAATTTCAGCACTATGTAGCTTTCGTTCAAGTCTTGTCTTCTTTTCCAGAATATGTGCACGCAGGAACTGCAGTTCGGCCCACCGGAAGTAGACGAACGGAATCATCTTCTTTCCGATAAACGACGCCGAGCGATGCGGAAAGATGTGCATGCCGACCGAGGAGCGCTTCTCCTTGATTGTCAGGTTACCCTCGACATCGGAGCCACTGCTATTTAACGACAGTGGTGACTGATTGCGTGGAATCAGAGTCGGTAGCGATGACGACGCTGCGAGAGCCACAGAAGACGGCGGCACCATGTTCCGCAGAGAAGGCACAGAAGTCGTCTTTCGTGGGCTGCACGGTCTCGGGTCCGGTGGATTAGCAGTCACCTGAGAGAGGGAATGAGCCAAGTCGAAACCGATCGGAGTCGATTCGTCGAGTATCGTGATGGCCATGTAGCATTCATTGGTGAGGTATAGGGCTTGAAGCTGAAATGAGTAGAGTAGCTCCCGTCTAATGTCGCGGTCGCGCTCTTGCAGGCCCTCACTGAACAAACCGCGGCCACCACGCGAGAAGTGACCTGCTGGTGAAGCCATCGCCAAACGGGGCGTGGTGGGACCTGGGAGACTCGCTGCAAGGCCGGGTTTGACTGATACGCTGCTACCCGTCCCGCTAGCAAGAAGCACACCGTACTGTCCGGCGGGAGAGCTCGCCGAGAGTGGGACCCCGGCGCCCTTCTTGCTGGCACCACTTAGCAAGCGCTGCTTCTGTTGCTTGATGAAGGCCTTGTGTGAGCGCTTGATATCAATGTCGATCTGTTTCAAATGCGCTGCAAATTGCTTGCATAGATCGGCGAGGAAGTTAAGCATGACGAAGTTCTCGCACGTCTTGAAGAGCTTGAGCATTTTGGAAAGAAGGGCCATATGCCATCGGATGCTGCGGACCAGTTTTGTCCACGCAGTCTCCTCGTCGCTATTTCCGCTGTTTCCCCCGGCCGTGGTCGCACCACCGCTGACATAAAGGCTGGTCCGTAGTTTGCCTGCACCGATGCCTTCGGATGAAGGATTTCTGATGATAGAAGCGTTCGCATTTACGCTGCTCGAAGAAAGGTCCACCGGATTTGCGTCTCCATTTTCGTTGAGGTCGCAGCCGTCATCGCCCTCCCACTTTTCCTCTGCCCATTTGGCGAACTCGTCAGCCGAGCGACTCTTACGGCGTGGCTGAATTCCGCCCGTCTTGCGACGACTTCCGGATCCACCTGTGAGTGCGCTCATGCTTTGGTTGACAAACATGGATACCTGGCAAGAAAACACGTCACTTACGAGCCAGAACTCTGTATGTTGCGCAATCCAGAACGTACCTTGCGAAAGAGGAAGTTAGCGTAGTAGTTGATGAGTTCCATATCTCCTGGCATCCGACCGATGGCCTTCTCGAACTTACGGATGGCCAGCCGTAGGAGACGGTCGGCCTCTCGTGCTGAGGTTTCACCATCAAGACATCTGATCGCAAGTGCAATCGCTTCAGCCGTTGACACGATGTTCATGTCCTTGCCACTTACTCCCTGACCGCGAATGTCCGCCGATACAAGAGCGGTGAGGTCGCCGTCTGTGTCACCAGGTTAGAAGATCTGTACAAGATACGAAACGAAGCCAGAAAACGGTACTCTTTAAATCGCTTAGCGCTTCAGGTGTGAGTCTCACAGCAGTGAGGATCTGCAAGCGCACAAAGAGAGCAGGGTACGGAACCTATGGAAGAAGTGAGTGATGTCTGATTTGAAGAAAGCTATCATTAGAAGAACGGTACCAGGTAGGATCGCCTCAAGTCGTAAGAAGGTTCGAGCTCCTCCATGGTGAGCGCGTGCTTGAATCGCCTGTCATAAGAAGTTCTCAATACATGGTAATTGTTGACAGTGTTGAAGCGAGAGAATTGTACTTCGTAAGTTCAGTCTTGAGGTCTTGTGTCCACCATTGTGTGGAAGCTTCGGGTGGGTCACCGAGAAGCAGATTGAACAGCTCTAAGATTACCTGAGACGCAAAGAATTTGAGTTGCCACATCGACAGACAGTAAAACGAGCCTAGATTCTTACCTCTTTGTAAGGTTCCTCAGCCATGGTTCGTAGAGCACGCATACGAGCGCGCAAGCGTTCCCGCAGGAGATTTTTTACTACTCTACACACCATTTCTGAGAGTAATACGGCTTTGGCGGCTACATTTGTGCAGCGACTTCTGGCCAGTCCCATATATCGTACCTGAGCCCGAGTTGTGAGTGCGCTGCAATGTAATCACCTTGGTGTGTATCGTACATTGATGCCCATGCGGTGCATTTCCTGAATGATTGGAGATGCCCAATCGTCCACATCGCCCATTTCCACGATTCGATCCGTTTCAGACACACTAGAGAGAGCACCTGCATTGACTCAACATAAGAACCACCCAGGTTTGGTGTTAATAGGGAGGACTCCGTACCAGAAATCTCCAAGCTCTCATCAGATATATAGACGTTGACATCATCGGACGAGGAAGCCATAGCGCTGCCGGGAAGTAGAAACTCCGTGAAAGAGGACGAGGACCGGTTGTTCGCATCTGGGAAGGCCCGATCATACTGTTTATCGAGCCACTGTGCGAATCGGGGTACGAGTTCTGAACATGACTGAGGTGAGCTAAACGCCAAGACGGGAGTACCACGACACTGTACCCTCAATAAGAACGTCAGTAGCGTGCTTGGTGTTGGTATCATGAGGTTCTCGCTGATCCATTGTCGGACCACCGAATCTTGAGAATGAATCTGAGGAGAGCGGAACGCTGTTTCGGGCCACCAGCTCCGGACGTAAAAGTTTGTACAGGAAAGCGCCCTTTGTTCTGTATTCACCAAGATAACGGTTAGAAGACGATTACTCAAAGCTGAGTAACTTCTCCTCATACCCAGCCTCAGGTGTTTCAGGGGGGAAGACGCGAGCAAAGTCTGTAATGGTAAAGATGAGATTGCGCAGAGACTAAATGGACTATAAAGACTAACGCACCGATGAGGTAATATCGACCATCCAGACCGCAATGGCCCTCTGGGGAGCATCATTGGTGAGAATAAAGCCACCAGACTCTCAAGCATAAAGAGATGACGTACCCATATCGCCAGGCCCGTACATCTGGATCGGCGCCCCGTGTTTTGGGTACACAAGATGACGAGCAAGGTTGAGTTCGTGACAGGCCGAGGCAAGCGCACGTTCAATCTAAATCGTACAACGGCGTGTAAGCAAGCATGCAAAGTAAGGCATTGAAGTAGGGATGTCATACCTCTCGCGAATCATTGCGGACAGTAGTACCAGCGTCCGAAGAGCCATAAACCAGAGTATCATCGCCAATCGGTAGCAGTGCTTGCGCCACCAGGCGGAAGCCGCGGTAATCTGTTACATCATCCGTCTTTTGAGTCACATTTAGAGAGGCCACTCCCTCTATCGGAACGCACCGATGATGGTCATGAGGGGAACGCATATGCCAAAATGATGAACTTTGTAAAAGTTGATTAATCCCTTAAGCTCATGTCCGGCTGCTTTCCTGTGCGGTTGAATATGGGTTAGGGAATACTCCCAAGCGTTGGGTTTGTGTAGGATTGAGGTCGTACATAGCATACTCATCTCCGCTATAGATTCCAGCCGCGTCGGTGGCTGCACATCAAAAAACAGTACTGTTAATTCTACTCAAGAGGAAGACATTCTTAAGGACACCAGGTGATCAGTGAGCGTACCGAACTTGAACAGGATACCAGCATGGACATACTTCTCACCACCAGCCTGTCCGCCTGGCCAAGATTGGAACAAAGGTAAGATGGATATCGCGAATACAATGTGGGAGGATCGAGTACCCAGCGATCGAATAGGAGGTATCGTCTTCTGGTTATACGGGAGGAAGGCCTCTGTATGAAACGAGAGTTAGCTGACTAGAAAAGAATCGCAGTACTCAAGAAAAAGAGGAAAGGAAAAAGGAGACCTTCGATGATGATTGTGGCGTAGGTTCTGGCAGCATGGTTGAAATCGTGCGCTAGATCCTTAAGTGCATGATATCGATCGATGAGGGAACGATCATCGCCCTCATTCACCCACAAGATATCCTGAAACGTTCCATTCCAGTCCATGCACTTTCCATAACCTAAAGCATAGCTGTAAGCCAGATCTGTTGGGTGGTCTGGACAAATGGAAAGTGAAACCTGTGGTGGGACGTCTTCGCTTTTTTTCCCGGGGCAGAGGTGATCTCGATGTTGCCAACGAAGAATCCGACTGTGACATCATCCTTATTGGCTGAGGCGACGCTGGAGAAGAAGTAAGACTGGCCTGTGTTGATTTAATCAGCTCCAAGGAGAGTTCTTGCAGTTGCTGCAGAGTGCGCAGCTGGAGGACTTTCTTTAGCTCTTCCTCTTCATCCGACTAAAATGTAATACATTAGTGTGCAATAGATCAAGACAGCCGCTTCTGTGGTGTTAGGTATACCTTCTCTAGCTGTTTGCCATCTTCAAGAATTCGGAGGTACTGCTTGGAGAACGCTTGTAAGAGTTCTTCCAACCCTCCTGTCGAGGTCGAAGCCTCACCGGGATCGTCCGAGCTATCGCTACTATCCTCGTCATCACTCTCCGTATCCGAATCGGAGGAATCACCACCAGCTGTGCAGAAGGTATAAGAATTCCAAGAGACCACTCAGCAAGATCATGATACGGTACCAACAGCGCCTCCATAGGCGTTTGTTCCTTCAGCTTCGGTTTCGGATGATGAACTAGTAGGCTTGGGCGGTCGCTTTTTGACGACTGGCTTATCGTCATCACTCCAATCCGAGGAGTCGCTGCTGCTGTCCATTTCGACGCCCGTTCCCACATAATGTCCGCTTGCTTCCTCGCTCTTCTCCTTTTTCTTCTTGTTCTTCTTCTTATCGCTTTTCTTAACCACCTTATCGTCTTCGCTTTTCTCGCTGCTGGCAGTCGCTGTGTCGAGATCCGTAGACAGTCGAAAGCTGGAAGACTTCGCCAACTTGGACGGCACAGCGGGGAATGATCCACTGCCGCTGCTCACCTTGGTCAGCGAGTGATCCTCATCCGAAAGATATGCCTCTTCTGTGATGCCCTCTGCTAACATTGCCGCGCTACGGGCTCGCGTCAAGGCGCGTTGGGATGGTGTGAGAAGCAGAACCGATTCGCTACCACTTCCAGAATCGTTCAAGCCCAGATCTGCAGGGCCGCCAATGGTCGGCGAGCGAGAGGTGGGCGGCGTGACCACAAGGGAGAGAGCAGGCTCCTGCGCCTGCTTGTCCATCTTGGCAAAGAAATCCTGTAGGAGGGAGTTCATCGAGATAGATCGCTGCTTGCGTATCTTGAGTTTTCCCTTCGAATATCCGTGATCATCGCTATCTTCCGTTTCGCTCTCGGAGTCCGAGTCACTATCATCGTCGCTTTGGCTTTTAGCCTTCCTCCGTTTCGTCTTGCTCTTCGATTTCGAGCCTCGCATATCCATCTCCTCGCTCTTGGCCTTCTGAGGACGCTTCGCCGGCGTGGATTTCGCCTTCTTCTCCTCCTTCCCTTCTTTCTTACGGCCCTTCACAAGCGGGGATGGTGGAGGTGTGGCCTTCTGCTCCTCCTTCTCCTTTTCTTTATCCTTTTCTTTATCCACCTTGAATTTGATTTTGGCATCAAGATCTGCTGGATCGGTCTTACTGCCCGATCGCAGTCGATTGATGAAGGCTCGCGGCAGGCGAGACCGCGACTTGGTCGGTCGCGGCACCGCCTTGAACGTAGAGCTCTTCGTCATCGACTGGTAGATGAACGACGAGTCGAGGTAGGGATTGTTCATTTTCCTAGTGTGTACATACCACGCATCAGGCGTTAGCTCTCAGCACCACTCCTCCAACTTCAACAAACAGTGAAAACACAAAAAGCGCATCCCCAAAGAAAGTGCTTAGGAGAAAGAACGAAAGCGATAAAAATGCGAAGGTGGCTTCGTTCTTTCTCTCCCATGCGGCGGAAACAATACAGGAACGTCTGTAGTGGACAAAAATAAAACACGAAAACCTGAAATAGGCGCCTCCCGGTTCCTCTTTTTGCCCTCCCCGGCCCCTTCCTCCCTCATCTACACGAGCTCCCCTTCGTTCTTGGAGATGTTCGCGGCAACCAGGAGTACTACAAGATCCATCATGTAATACAATAATAATAATAAAAAATAACATAAAAATAACATAAAAATATATCTTGAAAGATTCAACAGATTTGATTAGGTATATCCATTATTCATGTTCTACAAATTTAATCCAAAATTCAAGATCGGTCACCGGGAGGAAGATGGACAGGGGGCGGAGATGAAAAAGGGGTGGGGCGCGGTACACAACTATCAAGATCCGTCTTCTGACCGGCTATCGCCGTCAGGTGTGTCTTTTTCTGTTGTCTTCGTCGTCTCCGGTTATCTTCGTTTTCGATCTTTTCTCTTCACACCGAGGACCTCCCGTCGTCTTCGCTTTTCGTTCTTCTTCCTCCTCTTCTCGGTGTCCTCCCTCAATAGAGAAGAAAGAGCACAAAAGAGAGAAAATGGGAGGGACAGGTGGTGCGGAGGTGGCCCTTCCGGGACGGAACCTGTTGCTATTTTGCGTTCGCACGTAGACCAGGCCACCAGCGCCGCAGTCTTCGTCGACCGTTCCGTGTTGTACGACGACAAGCTCGCTTACATATCTCACATTCCCGGCACATTCCATAACTTACATTTTTATAATCTTTATTTCCAAGAACTAGAAAATATATTGTCTTTCTTTCTCAGCACCAGTTCAGGAGATGGAGAAGGTTGAGGTGGGAGAGAACAGCGAAGAAGAAGAGGTGGAGAGGGAAGAAAAAGAAAAAGAAGAGGGAAAAGAAGGGGTGGTCTACTATGGAGAGCGCAAGTGCCAAGCACTTCGCGGTAAGGGGCATCCCTGTACCAACAATGCCTATTTCTACACAATCACACAGACACAGCCCTCAACTCCCTTGCCTGCCCGCACGAAGCGAAAGACAGTGGTGGACCTCCTCATGAAGAGAAGACGTCATAGCCCCGGAGGCGCAGTCAGCACAAGCGGAGGCAACAAGAGACGTCGGTTGAAGGAGGAAGTAGAGGAAGGTGAGGAGGGTGATGAAGAAGAGGACGGAGATCGGGAATGGGCAAATCATGCAAAGAATGTCAAGAACGAAGACGAAAACGAAGCGACAGTGAAGAGGGAAGAAGAGGGCAAGATAACGTACCTGTGCGGTGTACACGCCAAGAACAAGGCCGGCAAACGAGAGCTGCCCAAGCGCGACCCGCAGGAGCGCAAGCGCATGGTACAACGGCAGATCGAGCACGAACGTCAGCTCGTCGAGGAGCATCGGCGTCGGAATGCGGAAGCGGGGAGGCCGGGCGACGTGGTGCTTGACCGGTTGAGGATGATGCGCGCTCCGAGTTCTCGAGAGGGCTACTTGCGGGTGTACCCCAACTTCAAGCATCAGAACAAGGCCGACGGGTTTGGCTGCATGCGTCTGTCGCCGATGTCGCTCGGGCCCGTCGATCACGGCCAACCGGGGTTACCTCCATCGCTCAACATTGAAAACTTTCATCAGGGCACTAAGGTACCCCATCACCTTGAAGTACACCGACATGCCGTGTTCAATCAAGTGTTGGTGCTGATGCTCTCGGTGATGGTCGAGTGCAGGTGTTCGCAGAGGAGTGTGATAGGGAGGGGAATCCAAACAAGCTGTACGTCGCGAACCGGCTTCGATTCTACAAGGACTCTGTGCCTCATCGACACAAGTACAAGGGTAAGGACAAGTTAGGCAACAAGAACATCCCGCTGTTCTTCCTGTGGGTCGATCGCGACGGCTCTGAGCATCGGCTCAGTTACATCGAGAGCAGGCAGTTCTACTGTAACTTCTACGAGCGCTTGGCCTCGCAGGAGTCCGATTTCGCTCGCCTGTTGAAGCTTCGAGAGGAGGGAACGAACTTACAGATCTGTGGTTATGACGCTGAACCCCTGAGGCCGGACCAGACGATCGAGCAGGCCTACCTGGATCCATCAACACCATTTGGGCACGAACGTGTTCTCTACACCATGCTCTTATACCACGATCAGCCGGACAAGTATCCGTGGAGGATCCACAAGACCTTTGACTTCTAGAGTAGGCACAGAGCTGATAATAAAGGTGTACCCTGCTTGCTCATAAAGAGTGTTTGCAAAGGACTTCGTGGGATGGATACCTCCGTCGAGGAGCTTCTCGAAGATCAGCTACACTCGATCATGTGTAGCTCGAGAACAGCTTCTGAGAAGGACCGAGAACGCCAAGCTCATCAAGCAGATCAAGGCCAACCGAGTTAAGGGTCGTATTTTACCTTCTACAAATGTGAAGGGGAGCCATTGTGCTCGTCGGAGACCGAAAGCGGTGCCTCTTCCTTTCTGCAACGGCCATACCCTGTCATACCAATGAGAAGTAAGACGCGCGCAAGTGCAGCAAGGCAGACGTACCGGAGAGGTAAAGCCCTGGCCTCCTCCGCGCCACGTTCAGACGCCTGCGCCGCCTTAGCAGCTGGCGTGCTGATTCCAGCGCTTCAGGTACTCTTCCTCGATCTCATTCAGTTCCACTTCGTCCTCTCCTGAGGCGAACTTGGCCCATTCTATCATCATCTCCTCGTCGTCGTGATCCAGAGGCTTCCCCTGGGAAAGCTCGAAGGTATCCAATGCCACTTCACGGGCCACACGCGGAGCGTCTTCTCTGGCTTGCATTGCGTTACGCAGGCGTTGCGTGTTCCTCCTTTTTCGTAGTTGTTTCCTGCCTTTCCAGGTGAAAGGGTTGTACTACTTGGTGCATGGTATTGCCCATACGTGTAGAGGTTATTGTAGGAGGTCAGAGAGAAGAAGAGAAGAACAATCATCAACTGTGCGTGTAGAGGGAGTCATGGGGCATGCCACTTTTATACCTTTTACAAAACAGGAAAGGGTTGCCTGCGTTGTTGGTTTGGCGCCAAAATCACATGGGAGCGGAGGCGCCAGCCACCGGTGGGTCTGGTGAAGGCCTGGTCTTCCACAAGGGAGGGCATGTTCTGGATGGATCAATCACGTACTACGACACTTGGCTCATGGGAACATGAGGCCGAGCACTTCCTAGAAAGGCAAGTCCTGCCCAATACGTCTTGGCCAACCAAGTACGACTGTTTCGATTTCTATGGTGCACGGTCATCCTCCGATCACGGAGAAGAGAGGGCTTCAACCTGACCAGCTCTCATGATCATCAGACGGATCCCAGCTCAAGGCTCAGCCACCAGTATCACTTGCAGTAGCACCATCATCGTTTCAGTGCTGGCCGCCGGTTCCTTGCTTGTGGAAACCTGCTGGTTACTCACATCAGAGGATTAGAAAATTCCAGAGACATTTTTCATGAGGTTCCTGGTGCCAATGTTTGAAATTTTTCCTCCGCAGCCCAAATGTTTTGGCGGGAAAGAGGAATTGGAAAGCAAGATGGAGATGGCTGCCCAGTTGGTATCTGGGGAAGGGAAAAAAGCGGACAAAGATGATCATGGGGATGAGGATGAAGAAGATGGCGCGAGTAGCGGGGAGGTCAATGGGGAAGACGAGAGTACGCAACAGTGGGATGAGTTCCACATGTACGAGAAGAAGCTCCTCATCTACCGCTCGTCCCTGCGTGCGGGTGAGGTGGCGCTCGTACTGGGGCAGGCCAGCGGCGAGTCGGCGGCGGACGAGTCGGCCTCACCACTGGACGTGCGGCTGTACCAACACCAGACCTCCTTCCGCGCCCTCAACACCGTCGGCTTCACCGTTTGGAAGAGCGTACGCGCCTCTCCTTATTTCTAAAATATTTTCACATTTTTATTTATTTATTGACAGGTCAAGGATGATAAAATATTCACATTATTTTGTACATTTACGCCAATTATTTTTATAATTATTCAATTTGTGATTTTCATTTTCATTAATTACCTTTATGATTATTATGATTATTATGATTATGATTATGATTATGATTATGATTATGATTATGATTATGATTATTATTATTATTATTATTATTATTATTATTATTATTATTATTATTATTATTATATGAGTAAATTTTAGTTTATTTTTCTTTTTTATTTGTTGATAATTGTTGAGTGCACAGAGTGTGGCGTTGGCGCGGTTCTTGGAGGAGCTGTGGCGTAGAGAGGGTCCGGACTGCTTGATGGGGAAGCGCGTCATTGAGCTCGGATCCGGCTGTGGTCTGACCGGCATCATGGCTGCCCTCCTGGGTATGCTAAGCGCGTCTGGTGTTGCTGGTGTCTCGTCTTCTTCATACTATTCATTGAATGTCTGAAGAAGACGACCCTTTGAGTAAGAGTACTAAGATGATGATGGCGATCAGGCGGTCATACCACATTCACCGATATGGCGAACATCCTCCCGTGGACTCGGCGCAATGCGAGCGAGAACCTCGATCCCAGCCGTCACACTTATGAGTTCAACGAGCTATACTGGTGCGTACGAAGAGAGAAGGAATCCTCAGGATTTGAAGTCAACTTCTTACCTTGGTTCATGCACGTGACAAGGGGGAAGACTGATCTTGCTGAGTTCCAGCCTGGATTTGATATTGTGTTGGCCGCTGATCTTATCTACTCCCCTAAGGCACGGTGCACAGCAGCATGTGATTGGCGTTTGCCTACCTTGAGCTTCTGACAACACCACACACACAGGTTATGTTGGCTCTCCTCAATACGTTGCATGGTGTTTCTCGACCGGACAGCAGAGTGCTCTTCGCGTTCGAGAACCACAATTCAACAGCCACCAGGATGTTCCTCACGCACTTGCCACGATACTTTGACGCTCACGAGTTCAGTCGGCCCGATAAGGTGCGCATGTTCGATCTGAAGCGCAAGGATCAAGTCGTGCCTCTGGACGGGGATGCCTGGCAGGCGCTCATCGAGGATTACAGTGACGACACCGAAAGTGACTATAATAGCGACTGACCCATATCATGTAAGTTAGGTGTTCCCAGTTAGCCGGGGTGAATCGGCTCTTCATGGATCAGATCACCAAGAAGGTAGCTGTAATCTTGACTTCTTGAAGAAAGAGTACATTCACCCTTTGACCCAGCGAAGGCCGACGAAGGCTAGGATTCGGTAGAAGAGGATCATTCCGATGAGGACCAACGCGCAGCCCCAGATGGTAATGTAGTCGAAGCCCTCTGATTTGATGACTTGCTCGCCACTTGTCAGCGGACACTTGCCACCGTTAGCGTTCAGTTCAGCCTCCGTGCAGTGCAGGGTAAGCCCTTCATGTGGACAGGTAAGTCGAGCAAAAGCGAAAAGAGAACAAGAGTGATGGATCCATACCTGTGAGCTCGTTCAGGGCAATCGCTACATAGCTATACTTGACGAAGCTAAGCGCGTCCAACCAAGAGAAGTAGCCCGGCAACTTGGCAGGGCTCAAGAAGAATCCTCCATACAGACGACAGATCTAGAGAAACTCATCAGCATGCACTTTTCCTTCAGAATATGGGAAAGCGTCACATACCTCAAGTACAAGAGGAAGAATGGTGATGGACAGGGTGACCGTGCGGCAGAAGGTGGAGATCATGAGCGCCATCGACGTGGCAGTGAGCGAGCACAGCTCCATGAAGACCACGAAGATGAAGAACTTGCCTGCGTCATTCTGATCATCGCATTCATGTCAGTTGTACAGTTCTATCAAAGAAATAGCTTGGTGATACGACCTGCAAGCCAATCAGGAAGTACACTATGCATGAGAAGAGCAGAGGGAAAATCAGCTGGACGGCCATCTCTGCTAACATCTTCGCCACGTAGTAGGCCGACACATAATATGTTCCGGCTTCTCGTTCTCTTAATACAATCAATCTTTCTGACGGAACTGCGAGGAACGCCGAATCAGATCACATTGAAGGACGCAGAAGAAGAGGAAGATGAATATCGTACACGAGTTGATTAGAATGAGCGCGCTGAAGACGCCCTGATTGATGCACATGAAGAAGAGCACGGGGAGCCTCTTCTTCTGACCAGCTTGATCAGTTCCGATTTGAAGGAACACTGTGCCAATGAGAACACCGAACAATACAGTCTGCGCCAACTGTGCCAACATGACGAGTCGTGCGCGCATCACGTTTTGCATAGCTCGCTGGAAGAGATACCACACTTGTGCGAACCAAGAGGGTCTGGTTTAAGTCAACAAGAGTGAGATATGTGCGATACTGGAAGACATTTCCACTGTGTACTTACCTTGATGGAAACTTCTCCTTTCGCTTGGTCTTCTGTGGAGGTTCTACTTCGGGCTGATCATAAAGAAGTCGGATCTTCTCTGCATTGTCCTCGGCAGAGGCGATCTCCTCTTCTGTGTACTGTGCAGGCGTGATCACATCCACTGCGCATCATACACCCTGGGTGAGTATCTGGCTGCACCACAACAAGGACGAGAATGCATACAAACGTGATCCGCGGGGTTGGTGTGCACCGGGCAGGGGAAACCAGCCTCGGCGTACTTATCAACTACTTCTGCGGCAGGTCCGTGATATACGATCCTTCCACTCTTGAGGACCATCAGATCGTCGAACAGGTTAAAGATCTGCGTGGCAGGCTGATGTATGGTGCACACCACCGTGCAGTTCTCCGAGTGGGCAAGGTCGCGAAGGATCTTGCAGAGGCCGAACGCCGTCACGCCGTCAAGGCCCGAAGTGGGTTCATCGAGGAAAAGGAGTCGGGGCTTGCGTAGCAACTCGATCGCTACGCACAGTCGCTTACGTTCGCCTCCAGAAATGCCCTTTTTGAGCGCGCTGCCCACCTGCGTATTCTTACAATGCTCGAGACCCAGCTTGGTGATGACCTCGTCCACTCGCTTCAGCTTCTGCTCGCGTGACATCTTGCCAGGCATGCGTAGGAATGCCGCATATCGAAGAGTCTCCTTTACCGTGAGGTCCGGGAACAACAGATCGTCCTGTTATGGTCGCGCGTGAAGATGCCAACCGTTAGGGCATTTCATCATCAACTCTTTGTCAGTGCTGTCCGCACCTGCATCACGTAGCCGGAGACTTTCTTGAGAAAGCCGCGGTTGTACTTTTGGCCGTCCACCATCTGCTCACCCGTTCCCTTGGCCTTGGCGAGACGGCATGCCAACATGTTCATCAAGCTGGTCTATACATAGAAACACATATATGGCCACACACATTCATGTCGACGCGAAAAGGAAATACGTTGCGTGGTCAGTACGGTGAAGACGCAAGAGATATCTCAACTCCGCATGATGACGTGCGTCGCTCAGCGAACGCAGCCAGCTGCCAGCTGGGAATGAAGGTTACCTTGCCAGCACCGCTGGGCCCCATGATCGCCAGGAAGCGGCCCTTCACTCTGCCGCAGGCCTCGTGAAGCAGCACCTTCTTGCCGTTGGGCGACAGCACCTCGAGGTTGCGCCATGAAAGTTCCGCAGCATCGTTGCCGTCGCCATCGTCATCGTCGTCATCATCATCGTAGCCTTCTTCTTCGTCCCGCTCCGACTCGTCCGTGGTGGCCGGCCCTGCGCCAGTGGCGCTGAAGCGTGAGGCCTCCTCCTCGTCGGTGGACTCCCCCGTGGGTACGCCGCCCCTCTCCATCACGTCCATCTCCACGAGGTGGTCGGTGGACCGCACTGAGCGCTCGCTGTCCGTCATGTCCTTCCTCTCGGTACTGCCTACACACAGGTCGGAGTTAAAAAAAAGTTTAGGTACTTGCGGTCCAAGAAGAAGACCAGGACTGGGATAGGAAGGGGGGCGGGAGGAGTATCCCCACCTCTTTGTTCTGCACCAACTTGTAGAAAAAGAAGAAAGCGACG
>CDEZ01023920.1:59211-69499 GCA_000826365.1 Acanthamoeba royreba
CAATGGGCGCGTGCCAATGGATGCCCATGGGGCCGTCACACTTGTCAAGCAGCAGCCCAATGTGGTCATCTCGAAGTTCTGCAGTGGGCGCGTGCCAACGGATGTCCCTGGAACGAGTGGACTTGTGAAGCAGCAGCTGGAGGGGGCCATCTAGAAGTTCTTCAATGGGCACACGCCAATGGATGTGCCTGGAACGAGTGGACTTGTGAAGCAGCAGCTGCAAGAGGCCATCTTGAAGTTCTTCAATGGTTACACGCCAACGGTTGCCCTTGGGATGAGAGGACTTGCGAATCAGCAGCTGAAAAGGGTCATCTTGACGTCCTTGAATGGGCTCGTGAGAATGGATGCCCATCATGGGAACTGTAAGAGTGATGTTCATATGAAATTGGTTCACCTCCCATGACACAGAGAATGATTCACTTCTGCTGAATGTGCTTCTTGTGGGCTTTCTTTAGACATTGAGCTGACCGAAGTGGATGGTGATGGGCACAACATGGAGAGCATCACACAAACCGGTGCATCTTTTCAAGTCATTTTATAACATATCAACATGTTGCGAATAAGATGATACCAGGATACGTGCTCGGGGCGCTGCTGCTCACACGAGTGCGCACCCCTGCTCTGGTATTGCTGCTTGGAAGAGAAATTCACGTACGCGAAAACAGATGGCTTAGCTGGGTACCACAGGAAGCGAATTGCTTTGCCGATTTGCGGTCAGATCCCGAAGCGTGGCCATATGTCCTCCAGACTTTCCACCTGCCCTGACTGACGAGCTTTGTCAATAATCAAGCACGCTATTGCGCTGCGAAAGCCCTCCTCTCCACTGGCCTGCCCACAGCAATATGGTTTGTAAGTATGACTCACAAAAATTGAGAGTGAATAGCAGATCAAGAACCTTAGGCGGGCTTCCTTCATCGATGCTTCTAACAAGGTCGTCCACTATAACTTCATCGGCTCCTCCTGTTACAAAGCCCAGTTAGATTGCATTACTAGTAAGTAACCAGCAATATTCGAGTGCTAGCAGTGTATACCATGCAGGTCCATGGAAACTGGACAACGAATCACTTGGAGAATCTCGTTCTCTACTAAGCTTAACTTGATCTTGCCTGTGAATAGATCACCTGAATTACATAATCAGCAAACTAATAAGGAACCCTTCGCAAGATGACGGCAGAATGGCGATCTCACCTGTCAGAGCGCCCTTCAAGCCTATAATCCGTAGTGATCGCTCAGGGAGGGCCGAATTGCAGTTAGTGTGGAACGTAGCCCGCACTTTGTTTCTGTACTCCAAGATTACCACCTGCCAACTTCAAGTTAGAATGTCAGGGTAGGGAACTAAATTGGGACTGGTACTTGATTATCTTCTGTGTCTTTGTCGCTTTCAAAAGGATCCACATCCTCCCATGCTGGCCAGACTCGATATCTGCGGCCAACTCTCTCGTCGGCCTGCGGTGCAATCAGAAAGCTACAGGTGGTAAGAGGATGATTTGAGAGGCAAGAAATGCCTACCGGCTTGTTCTCAGGCAGGAAGATGTCCAATCCGCCAAAGGAAGCAACTCGAGAAGGCACGGAGCCTGGAGAAGGATTTATTAGTGTTAAAGAAGAAGCGTAGGAGTGCAGCAAGAAACCTATGAGCCAATTAAGGATATCAATATCATGGCTACACTTTTCCAGAATGTGTGGTCCTGTTTGTTCTCGGTGTCTTCTCCAATTGCTGCAAGAGACCGAGGGTGACTGACTGATCATAGAAGTGGAATTGTTGGGCAAGCACATGTACCGCATGATGTAGCCGCCATGAGCCGGCTGCAAGGTCTCGTTAGCTTCCAAGGAAATGATGCGACCTAGAACTCCACTGTCCACTATCTCTTTGACCTTTTGATAAAATGATGAATGCCGTAGTACGAAGCCTGTGCTGAACAACATGCCACTCTGGTAATAACGTGGAGGTAAGATCTTCTGCTTCTATGTCACGCCTTTCAGGTTACGCGGTCAACCTCAAGCCAAGAATCTCTGATCTCAACGCAGTCTTCAAGCGTAGTAGCAAGGGGCTTCTCGCAGAAGACGTGCTTGCCATTCTTGAACGCTGTCACACAATGCACCTGCAGCCAAGTTCCTGATCAGAACGCATTCTCCCTGGTGAAGGAATGATCACTGACCTTGTGAAGATGATTCTTGGAGCCGATCAGAACCCACGAGAAGTCAAGACCCGAAGCAAACAGCTCCTCGTGCGAAGTGAATGTCGGGATGTCCTCCAAGCTCAAGTCTGTAATCAACCTGGGCACACGAACAACATCAACCAACATTCCAAACATAATTTAATATTTGATATTTTTGATTTTCATTTAATATTAAATAAATGAATATTAATAAAAATGAATAAAATGCACCTCAGGCGGTCAAGGCCAGCTTTGATGGCCTCTGGGGCTTCGTCACAGATGGCGCGGATCTCTACGAGGCCGCGGGTCTGGTTGGGCTTGGGAACGTAGTGGCGCCCACCGCCGTGCTTGAGTAGGAGGATCTGCAGGAGCGTCACCATACGCTGGCCCAGGCCTATCACCGCCACCCCGACGGGTCCGTCCTCTTCTCGATGCACGTACTCCCACGATGCCTGGTCGCCCTGGGTGGCGCCGCTACTCGATGATGAAGATGCAGATGAGGAAGTAGAGGAAGCCACGCCAACGTTGGTGGTCCTTCCCTCTTCGGGTCTGCTACCTCGGCTCTGTTGCAATCCCATTCCGCTACGCGCAAGTAGAGCAAGAAATTTGCAAAAATGGGATGATGATGGAACGTGAATGGGAAAACGTTCTACTCAAATTAAATAAATTCAAACAAGAATGGACTCAATTCGAAGATGAAGATCTCTTCGAAGATGACGATTCTACTAAGTATTCCGACCCTTCAGAATTTGGCGCCATTTCGAAATACTTTCGTTCGTCCCCAAATATTTCATCAATGTTTGGCAAATTTGATAAATTTGGATTGCGGATGCACCACACAGGAAAAGTTCTCTTCTTGTCTCCCCATATTCTGCTACTGCTGTACACCACCACCGGGTTCCGTTGACGAAAGAGACGAAGCATGCAGTCGGTCCGGAACGTGTGGGTGAACTGCGCGCCGGGCCTCCGGTGGAAGTTCATCTTGGCGGTGGTGGCGTTGGTCGTGGGACTGTTGCTGGTGGCCTTTGGCGTCTCCATGAATGTGGCGCTGGACCACGTGCTAGAGGAGGGCATCAAGGACTTCCTCATCGTCGACTCCACCACCAGCGATGGCTATGCCGACTGGTCCTTCAACGAACGAAACGGCAGGAGCACCCAGTACATGCGCTACACCCTTTGGAACCTCACCAACGCCGACCAGCTCAGTACACACACAACTCCTCTTCCGGTTTTCTCTTTCTTTTCTTTTTCTTTTATATTTGATTCAAGTGATATACCTAAATTTTAAGATAACTAAATTATTAAAACCCAAGCAAAAATATTTCCTCTTTTTCATTTTTCTTTGGTTGTAATTTATATATTATTTTTGAAATGAGATATTGAAATTAGGTAATAGGAGTTAGCTGACCTAAAATTACACTGTGGCTATTGGCCATCAGGTCCGGTGAATGGGACAGCACCAGTACCCCAATATGAGGCGGTGGGTCCGTTCGTGTACCAACGCTACGTGAGGAAGGTCAATGTCAGCTTTGTCGACGGTGGCAATCGTGTGTACTATGCGCAGTATATCTACTATATCTTCGACGAGGCTCAGTCGGTCGGAAGGCCTGATGACCCCAACCTGCGCGTGACCAACCTCAATCAGGCCTACATGGCCGTGCTGGGTCAGGTCGGAAGTGAGAAGAACCTGGTGATCTCCATGACCGGACCTACTCTGCTTCAGCTCTTCAATAGCCTTGGTCAGCCTTTCGGGTAACTGATCTTCTTGTTGAAAACTTCCGTGCGCAACAGACTCTGATTGTACTCTTCTTGGTGTTGATCTCAGTTACATCATTGCACAAGTCCAGACATCACAAATGCTGCCTGTGGAACGCAACAAGGTACTGGGTGACATCGAGAAAGCGTACAACGTGAGCGAGGAGGAAGCTAAGCAGGTAAGCTCTCTCCTTCTCTATTATGTAGTCCTCTCATGCCGAGTGCATAATTTCTTCGCCTGCAACAGATTTTTGCAACTACATGGGCTAATGAATCAGCACCCGATGCGTTCTGGCAAGAGCTGGGCGTCCTCTCGCAGGGTATAACTAACTGTGTTTGTTGATCAAAGGGAATTCCAAGTCTAACTCATGTGTTGAATTGGGAACACATGTCATGTAGGTGGTGTGCCATCGAACATTTCGGCTGAAATGGTCTCTCAGTTGTGGAACACCACCAGCCCGCTGCCTAACCTTGTCAATTCCACCTATACCGCAGCCTTCCTTTGGTTCGCGGCTAGCATGAATGGTAGGTCTGGACAATTCCTGCTCACTTTGTGTATGGCGACTAAATGGGGAGTGAATATATGAATACAGATCCAACGTCCCTGGCTACACTGGAGCAACTGTTCGGCCTTACTCGAGGTCAGCTGACACTTGTGCTGTCCTGGCGCGCAAAGTTCCTCTCTACCGTCGCAGCTCCCGCTCTCTTGCAGACGTTCAACCTCGCAGCCCTCGATGACCTCTTCTACCTTCAATGGTACTACTTGATCATCATAGCATAGGTTTCAATCCCGACTTAACCGTTGGCTGTGCATAGGGGAACTGGTTTGGTCACGAGCGGAGTCAGCGTGCAGCAGCTGTTGGCAGGCTCTTCCGTCATTCCACCTCTGGCTGGCATTCCTGAGTTTGCCATCTATTCGGAGAAATTCGGTTCAGGCACCGTCAAGTTCAACGCTACATTCAGTCGTTCTCTTCTTAATGGTAAGGATGTTCTCTTGCTTTTGCTGCTACTAGTGTTCTGTACCTAATATATTGATTCCTCTCTTTCAGGCACCAATGGCTTGTTCGATTCCACCAAGATGGGATATCTGCTGCAACTCGTTGCCGCAAACAGGTCTGCTGAGATTGAACAACTGTTCCAGCTAACTATGCCTCAGGCAGTAGAGGTAGATCAGCTCATCGTGACTGATTGTTCTTTTGGTATAGAATCGTAATCTTATGTCTATGTTAGGTTGCTGGCTATTTGCAATACATCGGCAAGACCTTCGTGGATGGTGCGTTGAAGCAGGCATTCGCTGCAGGCGGAGGGCTCATCACCACCAGGTACGAATCCGTGCTCATGCTCACACTGATGATGCACTAAATCTTTCCTCTGAATAGAACTCCACAGCAGTGGCTCTGGGGTGTGGAGGATCCGTTGCTGAAGTTGCTGGGCCAGCCGGCTACGGTCTCCCTTGCGGTCAATATGACCAGTGAGAATGACGCCCTCAACGGTGAATCAACGAGTCAGCATTACACTGGCAAGTACAACATAGATCAAATTGCTCAGTACATCGATTACTGTGGTATGCGAGAGTGTCCTCGTACTAGTGCATGATTATTCTATACAAACTGCTTGAACGTCTTTCCGATGCAGGAGTCTCGATCTATCCTGCGGGAACTCTGTGGGCTGAGGATGAGGTGGTTGGCGGTACTGATGGCCAGCAGTTCCATCCCTCGATCGGTACTTTGCAATTCAGCTGTGATGTTGTTCTTAATTTGATCAAATTGATGGGATTCCATCTTCAGATGCTAATGATAATATGGCCGTGTGGAGCTATGAGCTCATGCGCCAGATCCCGATCCATTATGACCGTGAAGTAAAGCTGAAGGACATCAACCTCTACAGGTTTCAGTCCTTTATCGTGACTTCTTTGCTGGACTTAAGCTGACGATCACCTCCAGGTATAAGGTAGCGCAGTATTTCTTCAATCCCAACCCCAAGTACTATCAGACCATCATCGGCTTTGCCAACATGACTCGCGTCTACAAGGTGGCTCTTCAGCTTCTCGCTCTTATGTTTGCCCATCACTTACATCTTGTCATGATCTGTGCAGAATGCACCAATCTTTATCAGCAAGCCCAACATGCTCGATTGCGAGGCCGAATGGCGTGACAAGGTCGGAGGCATGCAGCCTTCTGATGCGGACGACACCATTCTCGACATTGAGCCATACACCGGCTACTGTACGATCCTTGTTCCCCAAGTGATTCTCTCTGGTTACATTCTTAGTGGTGGTCTATCCTCTTGGAACAGCAATGAACGTGGCCAAGCAGCTCCAGATCAATATGTACCTTGAGAGCGCACGTGGCCAACTGAATGAGTTTAACCAAAAGTTTGCTCAAGACATCATCTACCCGATCTTCTATGCCAACCAGCAAGGCACCATACCAGGTACTTCCTTCATCGTCCTGAGTACGTGACTTGCAGCCTACCAAGATGCTCACTGGCCATTCCTGCTGTCCCGTTTACAGACTCCGAGGCTGATGACTTCAAGGACCAGGTCTACCTCTTGCTCACCATTCGAGTCGCGCTCTTCTGGACGTGCATTGCCGTTGGCTCAGTTTTGTCCGCCGTGGGCCTCGTAGCAATCATCTTCGTTGTACTCAAGAATCGGTATGACACCTTGCTAGTGATCCCAGTTGCAACTCTGCACCTTTATCTTAACATCGGTCACATCTGCAGGTCCTTCACTCGAGGTTACGAGGTCATCGGCGATCAGTACGTCAGGGAAGGGGTCGACGACGTCTTCTCTTCATCGCGAAGGAACTAAGCTTCACAGCTATCGTTCTCACCTTTCCCTCTTCTCGTGTATCCCCACTTCTTTTTGTGATGGTTTCACGTTAGGAGTTAAGTTTGTGTTATCTTATCTCGCCTCACCGGCAATATCAGCGAAAATTGAGCTGAATTCAGTCACCTGCCTCCCCACGTCCTCCTGCAGTGCCCCAGAACTGGACGGTTTGGGGAGGATAAGACCCGACCCTACCCCGATTCCACTCACTCATACACTACACACGACACACGACACAGACACGCATCATGGTCGACGCGGAAGCCCGGATCACTGTGGGCGACATCCTGCTGCTTATCCTCAGCATTCTTCTTCCTCCGCTCCCAGTTCTGATCAAGCGAGGATGTGGCCTTCATTTTTGCCTCAATATCCTCCTCTGCATCATCGGTTTGTGGATCGGCGGTACCACTTCCTCCACCTTCCCTTCCTCTTTGCTGCCACTGATGAAATGAAGTGAATGTCCTGATTGCTAAATTTCTTCCTTCTGCTGATTCTATTGTTTTCATCAGGGGTCATCCATGCCATGTACATTGTCTGCACAACGGTGGGTGAAGAACTGTAGGCCATAGGTGTTGTGGTGTCCACCATGGCACTATACACACAGAAAAAAAGAATAAAGAAAGGCAAAGAATAGTGGAATTCCACAATACCTGATGCATGTCTTCACATCAGTGTGATGACTTGACCCATCATAGGCGAAGCACTGGTGCAGGTGTGTGGGTGAGTCCTACACAACCCTATATTTTCACCTGGCCATCCTTCAATGCACCAATGATCGTCACTCGTGCCAGTCTCAGTCACATCTGTGGTGATGGTCAACCCTATGCACCGCTCCTTCAACATCTTAACTTGTGAGTTAAGTCTTATCTTTTCCGTCTTCTTACTCGTAAAGTGTCGAGGTAGGCACTCCGTGGATTAAAAAAGAAAGAAGGTTGCCTAAACCGGACTCACACGTACTCGCGGAGCTAAAGACTGACCCGATAACTTGCGGGGCGTCATTGTTACTTCCTCCCAGTTTGTGTGATGGAGGACACGGACCGGCAAGGCGAGGACACCTGTGGCCCCTGTGCGGGCGGTGAAGACGGATCGGGCATGTGGGCACAGCTGCCGGTCGAGTTGGCGAGCATGATCTTCACCAAGGCAGGCCGGCTCACGTGGCCTCTCTGTGTGCGTGTCTGCCGCCGGTGGAACGCGCAACTGTCCGACCTCCGCTCTCATCTCCCCGATCGCCCTCGTCGCAGTGCTCGCGAACGGAAGCGCCAGGAATCCAGGTACGTCGTGGACCTGGCTCAAGTCGGATGGCTCAACGTACTTCAGTGGGCGCGCAACAACGGATGTCCGTGGGACAAGTCGACTCGCCGCGACGTGAGTCATGCGGCTGCACGGGCCGGCCAGCTCGCAGTTCTCCAATGGGCCTCCACTAACGGCTGTCCTTTGGGTGAAGACACTGCTGGTCAAGCAGCAAGAGGAGGCCATCTCAAAGTGCTGCGATGGTTACGTACCATTGCCTGCCCGTTGTATGAAGACACTTGCTATGGAGCAGCCGAAGGAGGCCATCTCGAGATTCTTCAATGGCTGCGCAACAACGACGTCCCATGGGATGAGCGCACCTGCATGGCAGCAGCTGGAGGAGGCCATCTCGAAGTTCTTCAATGGGCGCGCGCTAACGATTGTCCCTGGGATGATCGCACTTGCTGGGAAGCAGCTGGAGGAGGCCATCTCGAAGTGCTTCAATGGGCGCGCATCAATGGCTGCCCATTGAGCGAGCCCACTTGTGCAGCAGCAGCTGAAGGAGGACATCTTGATGTTCTTCAGTGGGCGCGCGCCAATGGCTGCCCATGGAATGAACTCACTTGTCAAATAGCAGCTAAAGGAGGCCATCTCGAAGTTCTTCAGTGGGCGCGCGCCAATGGTTGCTCCTGGAATGAGTGGACTTGTCAAGCAGCAGCTCTACGAGGCCATCTTGAAGTTCTTCAATGGGCGCGCGCCAATGGCTGCCCATGGAATGAACTCACTTGTCAAGAAGCAGCTTTTGGAGGCCATCTCGAAGTTCTTCAATGGGCGCGCGCTAGCGGTTGTCCTTGGAATGAGCACACTTGTGACGGAGCAGCCGAAGGAGGCCATCTCGAAGTTCTTCAATGGGCACGCGCCAACGGCTGTCCATGGGGTACAAGCACTTGCCGTGATGCAGCGCATGGTGGCCAACTTGAAGTTCTTCAATGGTTACGTGCCAATGGCTGCCCCTGGGATGAGTGGACTTGTCACGCAGCAGCTGGAGATGGCCATCTCGAAGTTCTTCAATGGGCACACGCCAATGGCTGCCCATGGAATGAATACACTTGCTCAGCAGCTTACGATCATGATCATTTCGATGTGTTGGAATGGGCGCGCGCGAATGGATGCCCAATCGAAGACTACCTGGAGCGGCTTGCTGAACGTCAGCCCCATAGCGATGATCTGCCTTACTAGAGCACCTTCGCTACAGGAGCTGCTCGCAGCTGGTGTCTGGTTGCAGCGTTCATATCTGTGCTGGTGTTTTGTTTGTTTTTCCGTCGTTTCATTTGAAAAATAAAGCAACATGGGTACCATATAAGCAGTGCTCAGTTTCATTTACTGCTGTGTTCACCTTTGTGAGTTCCTGAAGTTGGTTGAGGGAAGCATTGCTAACTCATAGTGAGAAAACGAACTGGCACAGGTGTCAGAGTACCTGGTACGCTGTCGTGCCTCTGCATTGGAATGGTACCTCCCCAGGCCAGACGCTCCTGTTTCTTGAACAAAGAAGGTTCCACCCACCATCCCAGCAAACATACAAAAGAACGCATGCGATCAAGCAGGAATGTACGAAACCTGCATCATTATTGCCACCGTCATCACGTGATGAGCATCAAACACATACAACAAGAATGGAGCTGATGAGGGAGAGAGAAGGAAGAGGAGGATGAAGAACTTGACGTAGGGTACAGCTCACAAGCTTTCCATCAGGTTGGAGATGTCTCGAAAGTTCTTGGCAAACTCCTGTGTCACATGAAACGTGCAACAACGTAAGCATTTTGAATTTATTTTTGCCTTTTATAGATTAAATCCAACATTCTTTTTTATATTTTGAAAATTGAAAAAAACTAAAATTTAAAATCTGGGTCTAAGAAAAAAGCTATTTTGATCTCGAAAGATGAAAAAAAAAGAAAGAAAGAGGCACCTGGAATTCGGGGAAGGTGAGCTCGAAGGCGTGGGCGTGGATGTGGCCGTTGTCGTCGAGCGTGCGGAGGAGGAGGGAGATGAGGGGCGCATTCAGTCGTCGGCAGTTGCTCGACTCCACCGCCACGCTCAGCTTCCACTCAAAGTCCACCAGCTGTCCGATGCTGAACACTTTCCCGCCCACCTGCGCCATCTTCTTCCGCTACTTCGAAATTCTTTCACCTTTTCTTTTCACTTTTCTTTTTCTTTGTGGTTTCTTGATTTTCCTAATCATTTCTTTGTTACCTTTTTCTTCTCATTTTCCCCTTGATTTTCCTAATCGTTTCTTTGTTTTCCTTTTTCTTCTCATTTT
>CDEZ01023921.1:0-14917 GCA_000826365.1 Acanthamoeba royreba
AGAAAAGGAACGGCAACACCAAACGCACCACACCCAGACCGGGAGTGGAGGGCAGGAAACCCATGAGGACCCCACCGGGGGCAGGGGTGAGGTGGGGATGCTGCCGCAGCTGCTCCGCTGGGACGTCCATGCTTGGGTGAGTGTTTTGAGTTCAATTGGAATTGGTAGTTTACTTGGAAGAAGAAAGCAGAAAGTTGAGATATCCGCAAAAATGAGACATGTATCTCTTTGTTGTTATATGTCCGAAGGGGAGCTGCTGCTGTACACGGGGGAGAGAAGGAGCGCTTAGGGAAGGGCGCGCTGGATGAGCTGCTTCTGGTCGGGCGTGAGCTTGGAGGGGAATGAGATGTTGAAGCGGATGCGGAGGTTGCCCTTCTGGCCGGGATGCTTGGAGATGGGCATGCCCTCCCGCGCCACCAGCTTTTCTGTTGTGGGCGTCACCACGGAATCCCGCACGGGGATGTCCAGCGTGCGCCCATCGAGCGTCCGTAGGTGAATGTCGAATCCCGTGAGCGCCTGAGATAGCGTGATGTTGTGCGTATACACCAAGTCGTCTCCTTCTCGCTTGTACAGCTGATGTGGCTTCTCTTCCACGACGAAAACTGCCATAATGGTGGCCAGTTAGCATCGTACACACGAAAGGAAAGGTGGTAAGGATACGTACTGATGTCGGCAGGCTCCACGCCCGGTCGTTCATCTCCCTCCTTGGCAAAGGTGATCTTGGTGCCGGCCTTCCAGCCAGGCTTAACATCGATGGTGAGGATCTTCTCGGCCTCGACTGACTTGCCGCTGGCATCCACGAGCGTCTTGGTGATCTTCATCTTCTTCTGCGCGCCCTTGTAGAGGTCCTCCAGGGCCACTCGCAACTTGTGCACGATGGGCGGGGACTGCTGGCGCCCTCCGCCCATCTCGTCTTCATCCATGCTGAATGACGCTCCGAACGGCGATCCGCCCATGCCGCCCATACCGCCCATACCGAAAGGTCCCCCTGCGCGTCGCTTGCGTCCACCCATGCCACCCATACCGCCCATGCCGGTGCCCATTCCGCCGAAGTCCCCGAAGAAGGCACGGAATATGTCGTCCGCATTGGAGGGCGTGAAGCTAAAGTTGTAGCCGCCGCCGCCGCCTCCTCCTCCCGGGAACCCACTGAACCCGCCCTCGCCGCCGCCACCGCCACCGCCGCCCTTGAGTGCTTCCTGGAGTTTGGTACGTCAGTCTCCGTTTTTTAATAAAAAAATAAAACAAACTTAAAATTCCATTTTAGAAATTCTTTCTATTGTATATATTATATATATCATATATTATATATATTGTAGTTTTGAAAAATAAAAACGAAAATAAGAAAGAGGGAGTGGGGGTCAGGGGTTACCTCGCCGAAGCGGTCATATATGTCCTTCTTTTTGGGGTCGGAGAGGACCTCGTAGGCCTCGTTGATTTCCTTAAACTTCTCCTCGGCCTGGGCCTTCTTGTCCTGGTTGCGGTCGGGGTGCCACTTGAGGGCCATCTTGCGGTAGGCCTTCTTCAGGTCGTCCTCGGTCGCGCCCCTCTCGACGCCAAGGATCTTGTAGTAGTCCTTCCCCATCTTCTACTTCTTTCGCTTGTGTGTGTGGTAGTGGTAGTGAGAGTACTTGAGGGTGTAGGAGTGTAAAGGAGTGATAAATAAATAATAGAAAAAAGAAAAATAATCGACACAGTGAGCGTAGATGGTTCTTGGGAGTGGCATTTCCGCCGAAACCCGCTATGCCTTTGGACGAAATTTCATCCAATTATTGAGATGTTTCGCATGATTGCATATTTCACATACCTCTCAGGAATGTCGGATATTCCAAACTCCGTAAATAATGAACAGAGGCCCGGAACGTTGTGGCCGGTGGTCAGCGAAGAAGTGAGGTCGAAGAGAGAGTCCATGGAGTCGAGTTCGCCGTCGTCGTGGTCATCGCACGCACATATGGGCAGCTCCTCCTCCCCGATATCGCTCACCCCGGCGGCCACTTCGTCGTCCTCCGCAGCAGCGGAAGGCGTGTGCGAGTGGTACGCCCACCAGACCGTCCTCATGACCGGCGTGACGGGCCTCCTGGGCAAGGTGGTCCTCCACAAGCTCCTCTCCGTCCTCCCCGACCCTCCAGCCTCCTCTTCTTCTTCAGCTCCTGTTGCGCCGCGTGTGTTGGTGTTGGTGCGGCCGAAAGCGGCGTCGAAGCGCGGAGAGGGAGCGGTGTCCGGCAGCACGAGGTTTGCGCGGGAAGTGCTCTCGAGTCCGCCCCTCCACCACCTGCTCACCACCCGCCCCACTCTCACCCGCTACCTCCAGGTCCGTCCCTTTCGCTTTTTTTTCCGCCATTTGGAAATGTCCTAACGCGTCTGCTGACCCTTGTAATCAATCACATCCATTCCTGAACGCTGCAGGTTGTCGAAGGGGACATCGGGGAGGAGGGCCTGGGTCTGTCGGAGAAGGACCGGGATATGATCTGTTCGCAGGCACGTGGAGTAGCATTTTGAGTAATAATAATATCTGAAATCGACGACTGATCGCTTCCGCGCAGGTCACGCTGATCCTGCACATGGCCGCTACTACTCGCTTTACCGAGCACATACAACTGGCCATACAGATGAATACCCTGGGCGGCATGCGCGTGCTTCGTTTGGCCAAGCAGTGCATTCGTTTGCGTGCTCTCGGTGCACCTTCCTTCAATTGCACATACAAAAATGATGCGTCCGGGTCCACTCACGCGTATTCATTTGCAGTTCATGTCTCGACTTGTTACGTGAATTGTACGCTTGCTGGTCCCTCGGGATCTGATCCGCGTGAAATCGATGAGACCATATACCCTATCCGTACACTCATGCGGTAAGATGTGCCGGCACAGGGGCTCTTCTCAGTTGATCTCAACTCATATCGATTTCAAAAAATGGGCAGGCGGCACCTTGATCCCTACAAAACCATCAGCACGATAGAGGGCATGACCTGGGAGCAGGCAGACAAGATGACCAACAAGATAATCAGCCCCTACCCTAACACCTATACCTTTTCCAAAATGCTCGGCGAACAGGTACAACTTTCACTCAGGAGGTTTTCCATGTTACTGATGTGTACTCACAAACATTTCAGCTACTGCAACGTGAGAAGGGAACAGTACCTCTGTGCATAGTGAGACCGGCCATTATCGGCCCTTCCGTGCGAGAGCCCTTCCCAGGATGGGTGGACTCTCTCATTGGCCCTGCCGGTACGGGAAACAATCATACTCAGAAAAATGAACGATTTACCGAGTACTGTTATGCGCAGGGATATGCCTGGCAGGTGGGCTTGGCGTGCTGCACGTCATGCGCGGCAAGAGTGGGCTGGTGGCAGATCTCATACCTGTGGACTACGTTTCGAATACCATCCTTACTGCCGCTTGGCACACGGCACTCAATCCCCCTGGCCGCCGCATTCCAATTTTTCATTCGGCCTCCTCAGGTGAGTCCAGCCTCCATTGTGAGAGTGTTGATGGGTAACTCACAATCCACGCGACAGGTAAGAATCCCACGAATTGGTGGACCGTAGTGACGGTAGGGACTCAATGGTTCCGGCGTCACCCGATCAAGAATGAGCTCAAGCAGTATCCCTTTGCATTTTTCGTAAACAACTTCTGGCTCTACCTGTTCGCTCATTCTATCTTCCACACTGCTCCAGCAGCAGCTATGGATCTCATTCGTATGCTACAAGGTTTCTACAGCCTCCTCAAAGTTTGTTGCAATTCTAGAATGTACCAACCAGATTGTGTCCCTATCTACAGGTCGGCGTGCGAAGTTGGTGTCGGGATCAAACAAACTCTACACTGTGATCTCGCAATTGGCCCCGTTCACGTCACATCAGTGGCAATTTTTGGCGGACAATGTGGACACGAAGCTGCTAGCATCCATGTCCGAAGAGGAAAAGAAGCTGTTCGAGATCGAGGTCCGCAACGTCGATTGGGACGTCTACATTCTCACTATCGCCAAGGGACTAGTGCGATTCTTGCTGAAGGAGGAGCTGACCAACAACATTGCCGAAGCTATCAGCGAGAAGAAAAAGTTTAGCAAAGCCGCATTGTAATGTGGGATGAATTCTTCAAGAAGAAAAACACATTCTGAACAAAAGCAAACGCTCAAGTGCTGATGAGTGCATGGCCTATGCGAGACCATGACGAGTAGAATCTTCCAGGTGTAACTTGTTTGCGGTCCGCACCGGGGGCTCCTGCGTCAATGACTACTTCCGGAGCGTTCATCCATTGCTGTGGTAGCGAAGAGGAGGGGTAATAAATAGGTCAAAACACGTTCGTGTTGTCGTCAGTCTTCCCCCTGCGCGGAGGCTATACGGGAGATAGCGGCTGTGGTTGGTGTGGTGAAGCGTGGCTGAGGCGCGGATGCCGCTGCAGCGGCAAGAAAATCAGCGGCGCCCAGGCTGTCACGGAGGAAGGTCTCGTTTTGAGCTATCGCGATACTGACTTCACCGGCCAACTTCTTCAGTTCAGCTTCAACCTTATCCATTCCGTCCCCACTTGCATCACCTTCCCAATTCTCTGATCGCGAGAGCACAATGCATCCCTCTCGCTCGCGCACCTCGCCTACTTCCCGATTCTTGGTCCCTCTGCTCTTGAGGAACTGCGCGCGGGACAACGTGAGAAAATATAGTGCTAAAGGATAAGGTTGTGGACATGCCTTTCTACCAGCAACGAGCGCTTCAACTGACACCTTGCGAGGCGTGCGGCCCCAGCGAGGGGGGGCCTCGCCACTGCTCTCTTCTGCAAAGGAGGTAAGAGCTGTTCAATAACCTATCTAGGAGAAGATTGTACCGGAAGGTGAGGGTGGCGAAAGAGAGTCTGGGCTATCGCCACTCTGCTCCCGGGTCGTGGGGGAATGAGGCTGTCGTCGGTTGGTCTGCTGTCGTGTAGGGATAGCATTTGCGCTAACGCTCCAAGCGTTAGGAGAACGTGGAGAGCTAGATAGTGGTACAGAAGGAGGATGATCGGTTTGATGACTTGTGGAAGTTGCAGCGGGTGATGATGAAGACGATCCCAAAGCTGAGACCGCACCGAAAGATACGTGGATGGCTGGAGGTGAAGAGGGTGGAGTGGATGGCGAAGTGGCACCGGCAGAGGGGATAGCGTTAGGCATAGGAGTACGAAATTTGGACATGAAGTAAGAGGCAGATCGCTGCAATACTTTCATTCCGCTTCTGGGAGTACCGCCACTGGAAGGAGAATAAGGTGAATAGGACCCCGCCGGAGCATGATGGTGACCGGTATGATGGCTGTGCGCATTCCCAAGAGGCGACACTAGGAGATTTGTTGTAGACAGTGAGTAGAGATACTCTTAAGGAATCCAAGAAGATGAGAGCGTACGGGAATGAGACAAAGAGGTAGAAGAGGAGTCTGCTTCTTTGAGGAAAGGATTAACAGCAAGGAAGAGAAGGAGAGGATGGCGATGAATAGCAGCTTTAAAATCCTTAAAGGTCACATCTGACGCTTGCGATGTACACATCTGGAAGTATTCAGGTTGAGTGTGCATTTGGGAGAAAAGTTGGACAAGTCCTCTACCTTTCGTTGGATTTCCTTCGAGTAGTAATTCTGATAGTACATACGATACATGCTATGAATCATCGCCAGCATGCTTTCCTCTGATATTCTTCCGTCCCCATCACTGTACAGTTGGAACATCACTAGAAGGAGTTGTATCGAGGAATATGCGCTGAGAAAAACACCATGCTGCTCACTTAAGGTGATGGCCGTACTATGAAGTTTATCAGAAGGACCGCCATTGAGGAGAAGGCAGCATGCTAGGATGACATCTCGGAGGTCGGCCCGATGTTCTCCATCACTGTACCTGTTAATGTGCAGTTCAGACAACATACCATCGATATAGGTATGGACATTTTTGGGTCATTACAAATCTTCTTCGTGCTGGTTGGCTCGTGTGGCTAACACGAAGAGAGAGTGAATCAGGCGGGCGCTTTCTTCTCCATGCCATCGTGGTGCTACCTTGACCACCATCTGCTTATAACTTTAAGTGAATGCTTTAAAGATGAGAAATGGGAATGTGTTGCGTGCCTCAATAAACATTGGAGGAGTGATATCAGCTAGGCCTAAGCCCCGTAACGATTGACGCGCGTGTTGCAATAAGAGACTATAGATTTCATCCACTTCAGCTCTTTCAACTGCCCACAAAATATAGTGAGATGTCAACTACAATGGCTTGGGAATAGGACAGTACAGTAGAGCTTGGTCTGTATGGCGAATAGTGACACGGGTTTGTACTCCGTGCTCTCCTTACTTTCTCGCACCTGTCACAGCAGTTTAGCACTGCAACGTGCACTTGTACAAACGCAGGATAAGGAAGCACTTACGGCTCGATCATAATGGATGATATGGTAGTAGTATAATCTCAATTGTTCTATGCGTCCTGCTAACTCCGATGTACCCTTGAGTGCCAGCTGGTGGCGTAGGCGAGAGAAATATGAATACCTCAGCTTGTGAATATCTCAGGAAAACAATTACCTTGAGCAGCGATCGGCAATCAAAAAGATTGGAAGCTTCACATCCAAGATATAATATGATGTCGGCAACATCTTGCAACTGAAGTAGCTCCTGCATTATCACGGTTAGTGGATATGGAGAGAGGACCTCCGCAGTCCTTTGCACCTCCTCATAGATTTTGAATATGGCCAGCGCCACAAGAAGCAAGATTTCACTTCCATCGTACAAGAATACATCCCACAATCGCATATCCGTCTGAATAGATATAAGAATAGGATTAGATTCATGCTCAGCAAACAGCACCAAGGCTTGGGATGGAGCACCTCTTTGGGAAGAGTGGTTGTAAAGCCGCACATAAACCATCGCGTAGTGATAACTTCCATGGGGAACCCTACTTCCTCGAGATGCGTTGCTAATCGTGGTAACTGCATCAAAGATCCACAATAAAGTTCGCAACCTGCGCAAAATACAACTAACGAATCGAAAATATCCTACCCGTTGATGGAGAAGCGTTCGAAATACATACTGATCGATAATTGAACCGGTCATATCTGGTCATGTGGGATTGAGTTTTCGTGCTCCATCTCCACTGGCAGCCGATGGCAATTCGTACCTTTAGAGAAGTACGAAGGTAGTAGGTCCTCTACAAGGTTGCACAGAGTCCAAAATGCGCGCTCCTCGTCCATCCATCCGAGCAGGAACCCCGCCATGAAATTCATGCCTGGTTATAGTATTGGGTTGTGTGAGTGTGGGTCCCTATTCTCTGGTCATCCGCCATATTACCTTGGCAATAGCCTACTTTCGGATTATGTACAGAGTAGGCGCTAAGAACATTGTGGAGAAGCTTTTGGCCCGCTTCTGAGGAGAAGAACGGGTGTCCCGGGTAGGTGCGATGAATGTCCTGAGAGTATGAGTAAGGGAAGCCTACAGTCAGACAGCGGACCAAAAATCTCACAGTGACGAGAAAGGAATGGGCATACTTTGTCAATATAAGACTTGTAGGCGGAAGTCTCCTTAAGGAGGTCAGTGTAGTAGTTACGCACGCGTATCGAATTGGTGGGGGTGCACGAGAGCTGATACCACACCTCCGAACGATACGAAGGCGGGACGCCCTTACGCAGCAGTCGACGTAAGCGAAGCGAATTCGAGCGCACTTCTCGCGCAAGTACATTCTGCTTCGCAAATTTTTGCCACCTGCGTTTTTGGGTAGGCCTGATGGACGTATTAAAAGTGATTAAGCAAGAGTTCGTCATGAGGCTGTAATCGTGCTGATAGTACCGATCGTGCTTGTCGTATTTCTTTTGCCATTCGCAGTAGGCGTCAGCATTCTTGCTTTCAATGTCGAAACCATACTCATCTTTCCCTGATTCATTGGTTTGTCCGTTTTCTTCTCTACTCAATACCGTATTACTTAAATCAGTCAATAACTCAAATTATACGCAGAACGTACTCAACATCAGAAACAGCATAAGCGCCAGTCCGTCCCTCGGTCTGCTCGGGCATGGCTGAGTTAGTAAGGTGGTCAAAGCGTGAGTGAAGCACAGCAAGATTACCGCGGATAGACTCGATGGAGGATACTCCTGAAATGTCTCGTCTCCTCGTAGAGCTCGCCAAAGTGATTCCAAAAGCGAGAAGCAATCGTCTCGATTGTAAAAAGAAGTAAAGAAATACTGCAGCAGGGATGGACTAAATTGGTCGTACACCAGCATAGACACAGAAAGGATATGCGTACACGCTTTCGTTCGTTGGTGGTGATTTGAATGGAGTTAGGAATACAACTCATGTAACAGCGTCGTTCAATGACGGCTATCTTCTGTAATGGAATCAAGACCTGTTGAATCCGTGTAAGTGAAGATCTGATGAGAAGTATGTATGAACATTCGTACCTTGACAGAGTAGGGATATGATATCGGATGGAAGCAGATGAACTTGCATGATACATAAAGACGGCCTGAGAAGAGGGCACGATCCTCTCTGTCCTCTTCATGATATGCCTTTTGAGGCTTAGGCAAAATAGGAGTGGAAGCCAGCAACACTCCACTGTTCTCACCGTCGTCTGACTTGAAACTCCTCCATTCCTCTTCTTGCTTCGCTCGTGCTTGAATTTTTTCAAACTTCTTGCGAGTTGTCTCTATCGCACAGGAGTAGTCTGTAGGAGACATGAAAATTAGACGAGTTATGCAAGTGATGCTCAGGAGGGGTTTGACGAACAGTCGATAAGGCGCTCGGTAGAGGGAAGGCCAAAAACGTCATGCAGGAAGAGAGGCTCGGTGATATCAAAGCAAACGTCTTGATCTTGATGGCAGTCAGCTTCATCGCCGTCCTCGTCCCATTCTCCCATTACGGAGGGCGACATTTTTGAGGTCATTCCAGGCGGAGAGGGAGTTGGTGGGAGTTGCTTGCTTGTGTGCTGTAATCCAGAGGGATTACCTACAGCCATCTTAGAACCTAGGAACAGCGCAGGCGCTGGTCGACGCCGCGAAGTAAGCGAACGTGAATGATGGCGCTTGGGTTTCACTCGCTTCCATCCACTATTGCTATCTTCTCGTCCCGTGTCACTTTGTCTCGATGGATTCTGATCTTCCTTTCGTTCAGACGTACGCCGTGAAAAGCGCTTATAGTCCACTATAGCATCGTCTTGACTGAACATAACAGCGCCTCGCAGTCGTGGCCCTAAGCCCCCACTGCCAGCTTTGCCCCATCGTCTGCTGCCTCGTCCATATGGGTGGCTATAGGTATCGAAACCTTGAGTGAAGGAAGATGAGGCCGGTGATGTCGATAGCAACCACGAGTTACGACCAAAGGCGTCGGTGTGTTGTTGGGTGCGCTTGGCACGCCCTCGGGGTTTCTCTAGTCCGTCCGCAGAGCCCGAGATAGAAAGGTATCGAGGGGCCACCGTAGCAGTACTCTTACTCGATGGCCGGGAGGCCGACGATGAAGGTGCCTCCGAATGAAGGATGGAAGGAACAGATATACCGCTCCTCTTACTACGCTCTATCTCTTGCCCTAATCTCCACCCGACGGTGGCTTGCTTGAGTTTTGTCTCCTGGCGCATGGCTTCTTCTTTCACCGTCCCCTTACGCCAGCCCATGACATCCACCCTTCATCGATGACAATTAGTACCTGACAGTGACTAGTACTACAAAGCGTCGCTGGTACTTCTTCGGTGAGGAAGGAGAGAGCGTAGCAGCTGCACGAAGCTGAGCCTCTTGGATGGCATTGAGCATGAACTCATAGACCTCCTCAAACTTCTCTGTGAAGTCGCTCAATCGTACCTTCATGTCAGACACAATCACAAAAGCGAAAGAAACTGCGATTAGTCCCCAACTCATCCCGGGAAGAATGAGCGGCCGTACCACTTCGTCATCGAGAGTGATGACGTCAAGTATCGATGCGCTGGGATCCCGCAAGACACGCAGCATGCGCTCGAAAGTCAGTTCAAGCTGATCCATACACAACGACCCATTTAGCAAGCACAGATCATGAGCAAACACATGTTGCTTCCAGGAGTCAATCACAAGGAGGCATCGAGGAAGGAACCTTGAGGTTGAGCGAGGCGGGCGGTGAATAGAAGTAAATGCGCCGCTGTGATATGAACAGATTCCCAACCAGCGTGCCTTCCTTGCCCGCTGCCCAGCTCGTTGGCTCGTCCCTACACAGAGTGCAACCCACCACTACACACAGACGCTCACCGTAAGGGACCTTCCTTTCTCGTGTGCAGTAAATATTTGAAATGTTAATTTATAGGATATTTATATATCACTATAGTTTGCTATTTTCCATAATTTCTTATCTTAAAGGTCATCAAAGAATTTATTTTCATATTTTCTCATAAATACTGATGTATTTGATAAATAGTAGTTGTAAATCAACAGGGGCATGAATTTGTTTTAAAAAACCAATAACTGATGTAGAGGGGGCAGTACTATGGACAACAGAGTCGTCAGAGGACTGGCTCCGCTTGCCCTGTGGACCCGAGTAGCGGCTTCCCTCTCGCAGCTCGCCCTCCTCGCTGCCGTCGTCACCCTCCTCCTTGTGGAGGGGGCGCGGGTTGTCCTTCCTCCGTATGAGGGTGCTCACGCCCAGGGCCGTGCCCCGCCTCACGACCCCTCCGCCCGTGGTGGTGGTGGGGAGGGAGCCCGGGTTTTCCATAGTCCACAACACACCCGGTGTTGTGGAAAGGGCTGCGCAGCTGCAAGAGGAGAGGGATGGGTTCCTCTTGGCCACACCAACTACGAACACAAGCCCAGGAGCACGACTCAGAAATTTCAGTTTCGTGCACCCGTAATTGGATTGCATTCCTCAAATTTTTATTAGTGCCGATCGCCATTCGTGGATTGTGGGGAGGAGGGAAAGGGACGACGAGACTTCTTCTTCTTGCCTTCTTCTATCGGAGGCTTCAGCAGACCTGGATCTGTACACGGGTCCTTTATTAAATCGTTGGAGGAGGCCTCGCCACACTACTGATCTGCGTATTCCATCGCGTAAGGATTGGGTGGGCCACCGCCACGACCGACCGCAGGACCAGGGTAGCCACCTGGTGGTGGCGGTACGCGCTTGTTGGGGCACTACCAGGGGAAGAAACTGCGTGTCAGCGCGGCCAGCCATTTGGTGTATACGCGGGTAAAGAACCTTGTTTGCGTAGTGACCAAGTTGCCCACACTTGTAACATGTCACGGTTTCCAGCGGACGCGGAGGACCCCGTTGCGTGCTCAGCGTTTCCAACTGCATTCAGGGCACCTTGTATTAGATGGCAATCGCACACTCGGGCAGAGGACAAATGCAGAACGTACTCGTTGAGCCTCGGGACAGTTTGCAGCCTTATGTCCCACCACACCGCACTTGTGACACACAACTGGTGTGCGATTTCGTCGCTGACCGGACATATCACCCTCGCTGCCCTTCGGAAGCTCGTACTTGGGATGGCCATACTTACACATCGGGCCATCTGGGCAAAATCCAACCATGTAGGCCTCACATAGCATTTTCCTCACGTGCTTGTGCCTGCAGCGCGGTCCTTAACGGAGCGAAAAGGAGTTAGACTACTCGGTCATCAAGAAGAAGAACAATGATCTAGGTGGGTACCATGTTTGCAGAAGCCTCGGGCATACCAAGGGCACTCCTTCATCTTCTCTTCTGGACTCACGTGCCTGTACATACATTCTGGGTTGCTGCATTCACCTGCCACGGACTAGTAATTAGCGAGCAAGCAAAGGTGAAGCGACTTTCTTAACTGACGATTTCGATCCGCAGCGATGATGAGAGTGGTGAGAGATGTGCGTACCAAACTTGGAGAAGAAGTAGCACTCCGGCATCTTGTCAAGTCGGTACTCGTGCAAGAACTCGCATCCCTCGCCCTTTTTGCATAGACCACGCAGCCAATGCTTGCACACGACAGCCTTGTCGCCTCTGGTGTGCCGGAATGGACACAGCGCACCGAGCACGCAATTTCCCTTCATGAAGAACTTGCACGGCTCTGCCCGAGTGCAGACGGAGAGAGAGAAGAGAGCACGTCAGCACCAACAACCGGAAAGCGAGGTCAGCACCAACACCAACAACACTGGGTTGTAGCAGCACACCAAGTGCCCCCTCGACCACAGATTAAGATTGTTACTTCTCGTCCATAATTTATTTTTCGAATAAATAAACAAATACAATAAAATGTAGAAAAAATGTGTTTTATTAAATGTATTGATTTGGCGAAATCGTGTGTGTCAGGAGTACCATCTGGGGTGCGTCGGTTGTGGTCGGGGAAGGTCTTCTCGAAATCAAAAGCGTATTCCTCCCACACCATGTCATCGTCCAGCTTGAAGATCTGTTCGAATGCGGAGGGCTCCCTGCCGCCATTTTCCACAGCTGATGCAGCCATTGCACGAGTGGTAGGCTGTTCCTTGATTCCTACTATCGATTCGATTCGGATCACGCTAAAGTGATGATTTTTTTTTCCAGCGATTTTTTTTAAAAAAAGGGTTTCTTTCTGGTCTGGAAGAAGGAAAAGGTTTGGATAAATCAAGAATTTCAGGAATGAATAGTTTTCTCGCAACATTTCCTTTACATCGCCACAAGAGCAGAGTAACTTTAACAAATAAACGAAGCGCGTGATGGCGTCAACCACCATCCCAACACAGAAGGCCACCGTACTTAAAGTGGTCCTTATCGGCAACAGCGGGTAATATATATAATTTTACTCAATTCGTAAAAATACTTCATTTTATCATTTTAAAAGAGAAGAATATTCAAAGCATTGATGTTGGGGGTGTGTGGCACAGAGTAGGAAAGACTTCGCTGATGCAGAATTATGTCAACAAGACATTTTCGCTCCACTACAAGGTATGGTAGTCCGCTGACCATGACGTGATTGATTTATTTAAATAATTCATTTAAAATTTACCTCGTACGTGCGTGTGGCGCGGAATGATCCTCTGCAGACCACCATCGGTGCCGGTATGATATGCTTCCTCCAAGTAGTTACTTCTTGAGTGTTGTGTAGCCACTGTGATTGACGGCTGCGTGTGCAGACTTTCTGATGAAGGAGCTCTTCGTGGAGGATCGGGCCGTGCTGTTACAAATTTGGTGAGCCTCCGTTGGCCGCTTCTGCTCCGCGGTGATGATCGTAACTGATTACCGAGTGTCTTGTTGCCGCCTTTGACCAGGGACACCGCAGGTCAAGAGACATTTCGTTCTCTAGGAAGTGCCTTCTACAGAGGCGCGGACGCGTGCATGCTGGTGCGTTGCCCAGCTTGATGGTTAGCGTTGGTGTATGATAGCTCAAGAGCGGGTGCAGGTATTCGATGTGACCAACAAGTATAGCTTCGAGTGCTTAGATGGGTGGCTCGATAATTTCCTCCGTACCACAGGCAAACTGCCACAGGACACTAAAGGCATTCACCCTTTGTTCTTCGTGTTCTTGCTCCGCGCTAATCAATGTAGATAGGTAGGGACAATACAATCGACGATGACGAAGGGGAAGTGGTGTCGTTGGTTGTGGTCGGCAATAAAATAGATCTGAAAGAGGGCGGCATGGATCACATCTGCGAGGTAACACGAGAGATGGTATGTATACTCCAATCGTAGTCTTCGCAGTTCACCCATTGATTGGAGCCGTGGAACGCGTACTGCGACAGGCGGAGGAGTGGTGTAGAAAGACAGAGAAACGAATAGGAGGCTCAATTTACTACTACGAGACGAGCGCCAGCACTTCCACGAACGTGGAGGAGGCCTTTCACGCTCTCGCTTCTGCCACGCTCTACCGCTATCAAGTGCGAGATAAGTCTCTGTACGTGAGCGGGAAGCATTGTCAATAAGCACAAAAATCATCCCCTAACGTTTTTTCTTCTTGCTGCCTCTGCCGAGCAGTACACAGGGCAACAGCACAATTGAGCTGCGTGTGGATCGGGGCGACACCTCGGGGTGCGCCTGCTAGCTGACGGTGCCAAGGACGGGACGACTTCTGAAAATAAAACCCAGCCCACGAAGCGCAGTACCGTCGTTTTGTCGGTCAGTGGCCCTTCTCGAATTCCCTGCAATCGAAAGCAAGGCCATGATGATCACCAATAACCGCTTAAGATGAGGCACACCAGGAGTTCTTTGTGCAAGTAGTCAAGAGAAGGGTAACGTCACAGTTGTAAAGATTTCAAGGCTTCATGACAAGGAGAGCCTTGCGGTTGCGCTGCTCCGCAGTACGGTTGAGAGCGGCAGCAAAGTCCTCGAACGGATAGCGCTCCATCCACGAGCGAAGGCGCTTCGACTTGACAAGGTCCCAGCAGGAGTTGATCATGGCCAGACGCTCCTCTGGGGAATGCTCCTCCACCCAGCGCGAGAGCCAGAAACCACGAAGTTGGATATCGCGGAAGATAAGGAGCGACGTGGGCACTTGAACAGGCTTGCGAGACATGCCACCGTAGGTAACATGAACACCACCCTTGTCCAGAACGCGAGCGATCTCCGTTGCCGAAGTACCGCCCACGCAATTTAGGGCCAACTTGGGCTTCGGAAGGTCGGAGATGAGCCTTTGGAAGGCGGGCGTGCCCAGCTTGTCCTCTGTTACCACGATGTAGGCACCATAATCCTTCATGCGCTCCACAGTATCACCAAGGTCGGGCCTATCCCTGATAACGTTGATTGTCTTCACGTCGCGCTGAGCAGCCATCTGGATCACCGCTTGACCTACCGCGCTGTTAGCTCCATTCTGGATGACCACGTCACCTGTCGATTGCAACGATCCAACATCGTCAGCCTCGGGGCGGAACGGCAAACGGGGTAACTAGAAACAATTGTACCGGGATTGAGCTTGGCGAAGTCATTGAGAAGCCTGTACGCCGTGCAGGGATTGACAGCGATAGTGGCAGCGTATTCAGGCTTGATATCCTTCTTCACCTTGAGCAGTGCGCTCTGGGGTGCCACGGCGTGCGTGCGCCAGGTACCTG
>CDEZ01023922.1:3978-24548 GCA_000826365.1 Acanthamoeba royreba
ATCATCATCATCATCATCATCATCATCATCATCATCATCATCATCATCATCATCATCAGCAGGGTACTGATTACATATGAATCCTTCAGAGGCATGTCTCTTCTTCGACCTCACTCATCTGCACTGCTTGACGAGACACCCGAAGAAGTACCCGGAGAAGGTCAAGAGCGTCTTGCAGAACGATGGGTCTCCTCTTCTTTCTCACTCTGCTTTGCTCTGGCTATCACCGCAGATGACTGATGTGTGTGTACAGGCGTCTGCGCGCATTGAGTCAGCGCATTGCAATGGAGCCACTGCCTGATGGAGCACACATTCAAGATCCGGCCTGCCCTCAGTGGCCTGGTGCCAGACGTCAGGTGGGTACGCATTGTTGGACCGAACTTCAAGGTACAAGCCTTTTGCCTCCCTCAACTTCAATAGTGTTGATGTGACTCTACCCTCCTGATCCAACTCACATCTACTCGATTCCAGCGGACAAAATCCTGTACGTAAGGGAGGCAAAGTTTACGAACGGGTGGCAATACCAGTTGCAGCACGGAAAACCATCCACGAACTAATTGTGGGTGGTTCGACAAGTTCATTCGGTTTGAACCGCACCAAAGCCCTCGAGGAGCGACTCGATGTCTTGCCGCAGAGTCTTGAGCCTGATCATCCGCCGACGACCATCCAGATAAGCCATCGCCTCTGCATGAACAACGAGTTGTTAGTATGTTTTGTTCTCTGACCTGATCAGAATGAAAGCAAGCATGTGCGTACCAGAGTAGGTGTGTGGAATGACACGTTGCCTGTTTGGTTGGCACTTGAAGTTGAAATGGAACACGTTGCTTGCTTCGAACGGGGCATCGAAGTTGCCCACATTTGCTTGAACCCGCACTTGGATCAGCGGAAAATCGCTCTCATTCTACAAGCATTCATCACCCCCCACGCCCAACGTTGTATTAACATACGAGAGAGGTCACGCGCGCTGAGTGCATACCTGTGCCTTACGTTCCGCTTCATCAGATTCATAATCGATCGAACTCGTGGAGGTATAGACGACCTCACTTTCCAGCGTCAGCACCGAGCCTGTCGTCATGACCAACCACAAAGGCGATTATGTCAGCATGACGAAGAATCCTGCTGATGATGGTTTCCTTGGCAGTACCGATGTGAACGGGGCGTAGGAAGGAGACGTCATCCATGGAGAGGAATGTAGGCATGGAGCCGGTGAACAGGCCTTGAGATGAGACGTCAAGGTCGGGCTCGGTGAGAAATAATGCGCATGGAATGAAGTACCGCAAGTGACGTGCGCCAACTCGAACGCCTGTCTCATGAGGAATCCACCGAAGATGTTGCCATGAATGTTGCGGTTCTGATCAGAGATGAGTTGGGTGATGAGATAGAAAGGCAAATAAACCAAAAGGTAAAGCGGCTCACTTGCGGATGAGTCCACTGAGTTGAGGAACGTTGAGTGGCTTGCATCGGGACGTCGGTGCTCCGCTTCTCACTTGCGCGTGCTGTCAAACATAATAGCAGCTTAACATTTGAAGCAAGACATGCACTGAATCAACATACTGTCTTGCATCTTCGTAAACATCTCATGCACAATCTTAACCTCATCATGCTTAGGAGGCTGAATAAGCAAGGACGTCGCGGCAGCCTCCTTCCTGATGAAGGAGCAATCGTTGAGTGCTTCAATTCTCTTGGTCATTCCTGCATGATGTGAATGGTACCTGCGAGCTGCGTTCAGTGCACCCTGCTCATAGTACCGCTTTTCGAGAGGAGACACAGGAACGAGCGGTGGAAGAGTGAAGGGCTCGTTGGCGCCCTGCTTCCGTGCTACCATCACGAAGTGTGCCACAAGATGGGGCGTCACGTCTGTGGAAGGAGGAACCCAGCACCAACATCGCACTCGTTATATCTCCGAGATGTTGGGTCATGAATGACTAACTCACCATGGACGTCCTTGCCGATGGAGGACACCTCCACGCGAACCTCGCTTGATGACCTTCCCACCCATGTCGTCATTGCTGTGTACAGGGGATGATGAAAATGTAACCATCATCATCAGTCATACAATCAAGCCAAGACGCAGAACAGAAGTATCAGGGCACCGCGTAGCTTCAGGTCACGATCGATGCTGATGGGGTTGAGGAGCAAGATGCGATCACACGATGCTGTCACGATGGTAGGCACCTCGTGTCCCTCTCGACGCTTCTCTTCCAACTGTGAAACTCGTGGCATTCCTAGGGTGTGTGCATAGGCTCCCCGCGCTGCCACCAGTGAACATTCATATCAGCACAACATGATGATGAAGTCATTGTGTTGAAGACGATGATGATGAATGATACCGGCGATGGTGTCGAGCTCCTCCAGGATGAGCCCGAGCCTGATCTTGCCGGAACTGTTGACAAAGGCCTCCTGCAAGTTCTTGTCGGACGCAAAGCGCAGGTCGTGCTCTACCACTGAGTCACGCGGCCGCTTTGTCGCCTGTGTCGTAGTCGTGGTGGCCAACAGTCGCTTCGTCCTCCTTACTGCGGTGCATGAGTTTGTCACAAATAAATATCTTAATTTGGAATAAATGAATGAACTTAAGTTTTAAATAAAAATAATTTTCAAAAAAAAAAGGTGAGTGCCTGCTGCAGTGGTGGCATGTGGTCGGTGGGCAAACGTGGCACTACGCCAGCACTGCACGCCAGCGGTGCGGCTCCGTCTGAGCATGTTGTTTGCTGGGAATCACGTGTGGATGGGGCAGATGAAGAAGAAGAAGGACACGAATGGGAAGATATCCGCGGAGATGACACAAACAGGTCCTCACTTCTCTGTAGATAGGGCAACACAAGTACTTGAGGGACAGGAAGTATGGTGGTTTTAAGGAGAAGCTTCCGCCAATCAATCGTTTTCGGAAGTTTGGCCAAAATTTCGTGTCGATTTTTAAATAATTTCGAGTTTCGGAAAATTCACTGTGTTTCGTAAAATATTTCGATTTTCGCATTGTTGTAGAGATCTGTGACATGATGATCAATGGATCTGCGGACACAGGCCATCATTTCCGAGGTGGTGAAAGGGGAGACCTTGGCCTAGACCTCGACTTCAGAAACTCAGCCAAGAACATCAACCTACCGAAGGAGTTCCGCAACGTGGTGCAGCAGCAACACGCCCGCGTGCAGGAGTCAAGGTCCTGGAAATACGCGATGCAACAGCCAATAAGGAACTGGAAACTCCTTCACACACCTTATCACTCACATAGAGAGCTGACTTCAGGTTGACCCATCCTCTATGAATGGTACCAGGGTGGCGCTGGAAGTCTCCAGAGTGCCGCCAAGCCGGCAGCGATCATACAGGCTGATGATTAGTATGGAATCCCAGTGGATCCAAGGTACCTTCTTTGCTGTCCTTGGTGGTCTCGATCAGGGTGTTGAGAGTGCTAACCGCACTAGGCGTGGCAGAACCGGCCAGACGCCTTGCCTCAAGTGTGATCGTAAGCTGCTGAGGTCGTGAGACCAGTGTACGAGTAAGGAAACGGCGTTGCATGGCTTCTTGCGGCTGATGTAGGGTGTGTATGAGGTGTGGTGGTTGCTGTGGAGAGTGTAGTAGAGAGTGAAGAAGGAGGGTCAGATCATTAGAAGCAGTCCCCTTTGCTACTTCACACCTTTTGCCAGGATGCCTGTGGGTTCCTAGAGCACACAAGTAAGAATGGAGTGATCTCTTTGTCATCGCAACAATCACGCCTACTGATACCTACAATCCAGGAAGCACCTTCCAACCATCACCACGACACTTCCGTAAGAATGGAGAATCCCTCTGTTCCATCCGATCTTTCCTCTTCAAGTTATCACGAAAAAAAAGGTTGACACCATCAGGCCTTCGCGCCATACCACGGTGACCCTTCGTACAGCTTCCTTATTGTAGGAATTAATGTTGCAGCGTATCATTAAGACAAGACTCCGCATTGCCACTTAAAATTCCAAAATAATGAATGGGCGAACCGGAAGAAATTCCGCCGGAAAAAAACAAGTGTGCTGTCTGGGCGAACTGAGGCGCCAATCATCAATGTCAGACCAACATGATGGAGCATAACTCTCGAAAATCCATATAATCAACACCCTTAGTCATATGTCCCATACGTTGATTGGGGAACCTCGAGCCAATGGGGGTCAAGCACGCCAACCCAATCAAACCGATCCGCCCGCACAAGTGAGGTGTATAAATCGGGGCGTTCTCCCTGCTCCTTACATTCATCAACCGCCAAACTACTCAAAGCAGCGCAGCAACAGCAGCAGCAAGCCGATCCACACTCGAGAACAACACTACTACTCACCTTCTACCACAAACATGTCGAAGCTCCTCGCAGTCCTCTTCGCTCTTCTTGCTCTCTTCGCACTCACCGCGCGTGCGCAGCTCCCGCAATCGACCAGCAGCGCCGGACTTGATGTGACCACCAACCCGGGCAATGGCGCCGTCCAGCTCACGGCCTCCGGCACGTCCAACACCTTCACCCTCAGCTTCAACCAGATCCAGGAGGTCGACTTCATCACCCAGGGTGTCCCTCGCGCCGTCAACTCCTTCTCCAACGCCGGCTTCACCGTTGATGCTCCCCAGTTCCAGCAGAGCGTCGTCAACTCCACCCGCCTGAGCCTCAACGCCAACCTGCCCGTCGCCACCAACACCAACACTACCTCCAGTGCCAACCTCAACGTCAACGTGAACGTCATCCAGTCCAACGGTACCTTCACCCTGGTCGGCAGCGAGACCGCCTCCGTCAAGCCCGGCGATGCCGTCATCCAGTTCACTCTCGGCAACTGGCCCGCCGTCAACCCGGCCAACTCGCTCAACATCAGGATGGCCATCACCACTCCCGGCGGCTCTGGCTCCTACAACAACCGCAGGCTCAGCCTCAACGATGGCGCCACCATCGACTTCCCGGCCACTGCCAGCTCTGGCACGGCCAACATCAACGCGGTCGGCTTCAGCGGCAACGTGGTCACCTTCACCATGAGCTTCAACGCCACCCAGACCACCACCTACGGCATGCTCTACTCGGCCGAGGGTAGCGGATCGTCCGCCGCCAAGCTCGCCTCCCTCCTCTCCTACATCTTCTAAGTATGAAGAACCAGGTCAGACCTGTGAGACTGATGCACTGCAGTCATCCTCTTCCCTTCTTCTCACTTCTCTCTGCTCTCTCTATTTTAGAGCTCGATGTAGTATGTTATCTATCTTCTCCTTATCTTAATGTTGTCATCAGTTGATGACAATAAATATTATACACTTTCTCTATCTCCTATTTGATCCATTCGTGCGTCCACTCCTTCTCACACCATGCACATCACGAGATGAAGGAAGGTGCCGGAGCGTACCTTTCCTGCAAAGCTGCACTGTCACAGACTCAACTCTTTGAGTCTCACGCAACACCTGATGGAGACACTCGCATAAAGAAGTGAGATGAAGGAGGGTACAAGCTACCTTGAAGGCAAGGCTTCAGCTTCGATTTAGTACAGTGCCTTCCACGTACTCGTCCACTTCATCCTCCCCCTCCTCCGACTTCGCAAGCTGGCCTTCGGGAGATAGGGGAAGCTTCCGCACTTGGGCCTTCAGTTGCTTCAGCTCTTCACGCTCTTTCTCGGATGCTTGAGAATTGATGCGCGCCCGCTTTATCCGCTTGATGAGCCTGTCGCCATGATCCCGGTATCGCATCTTGCATGCGATCTTGAGCATCGTCGTATACGTTTCGATGTTGGGGCGCACTTTCAACATGTCCTCGAACAGCACGAAGGCCTCCTCGAAGTCACTTTGATTCTCGCCATTGATCTCGTACGCTCGAAAGACGGAATTGAATAAGTGAATGTTGGCCTTGAGGCTTGATCCCCCTCGCTCCCTGGGCACGAGCTTGGCAAACTCCTTCAGTTGCTCCAGCACGTCATGCACCAGCTCCAGCCGTCGGCTCTTGCTCATTTCTTGCGCTTCCTTTTGCGCCCGCGACTGCTCGTTCAGGTTGACCCGAGCTTTCTTTGCCGTATTCTTGCCCTCCGCCATTTCTCTCTTCTCTGTAGCCGATTCACGGTGAGCAATGCACGTACGGACAGAGCTACACGGGCTGTGCGTACCGTGCTCCAGCCCCACCTTGCCCTCCAAATAGTTGTTGCCCGAGACGACGTTTATGAGCGCATCAAACAGTCGTACGTTAGGCACTGCACCGGAAGTGTGAGCGAATGAATAGGTAATGCGAAGAGCGCTATAGATCAGTACCAACACCGGTTTTCTTCATTCTGGTGAGCAGCTGCATCGCTTCCTTGATCTCTGCTATGCTCCGGCCTTCGTTAGACTTGAGCAGCAGAGTATACGTGACCGCGTCAGGCTTCAGTCCTGTTCCTTCATGAACCATCTCCTCGAACAGTTGGTTTGCCTTCTCCCGACTTCTCGTGGGCACGCATGCAGAAATCAGTGCTGTGTAAGTCCAGGCGTTGGGTTGTAGTCCAGCGGCCTTCATCTTCTTAAACACCTCAAAGCAGTCGTTGAATCGATCGAACTTGGCGAGCGCGGATATAAGGTCTGTGTAACCTTCCACACCGCTGGCATCGTTAAGGGAATTGATGTGGGCCAACAGCCGCCGGCCTTCCCGGCCCTTCTCTTCGATGTGCTCGCGACCATGCCACAGTATCTTGAGTACTGCTGCAATGTGCTTGGGATCGACAGCGCCATGCTCTCTCTTCTCAGCGTCGAGTTGATCGAGGTGAGCGGAGATATCGGTGATCACCTTCTCCGTTTCGCGTCCCTTTGTGCCTTTCTTGCGCGTACTCTTGGCCGTCGTGGTAGGCTCCTCATCCTCTTCGTTGTCGTCATCATCATCTTTGCCTGCAGTGAATCTCGACCCAGCGTACATTCGCCCAGATGAGTGGATCAGCCGCCGGCTACCGTTCAGCAACAGTGACGACGCCGAGTCCAACCGTCGCGGCATCACCAATTCTGGGAACAAGACGCAACACCACACCATCGCCATCATCAGCATCATTGTCATCGTCATCAGCATCATCATCATCAGTATGCCATCGTCATCATCAAGCATTTGTCAAAGCCACTGAGCTCAACGCGCCACACTGACCGGAGAGGACGTGACACGTACGTGCAGAGCCTCCTCTTCGCGGAGGTAGCATGCATTGCAGACTACGGCAGCGGCCCAGTGCTTCGACACCTAAAATGCCATTAAAAGATAAATTTCAATTACCCAAAAATAAATTAATTAGAAATTTGTGTAAATACAACGAAATCATAACTAAGCAAAATAAAATAAAATAAAATCCCTCCGGAGATTGGAAAGACATTTGTGAGACGGTACCATCGGCCCACGCCCAGCCGCACGCACGTAGGAGCACCGGAGAAGGCGTAGCGGTCCCGCCTGCAGCCGCCCGCGGCACCGCGACGACGATCTTCCGCATCTCACTCTATCCGCTTCTTTTCTTTTCTCATCTTTTCTCATCTTTTCCTTAATTTTATTTAATCAAGGGAAATGATGAAGAAAAAGAAAAGAAAGTGCCACTAAACGTCATATTCTTGTTTTACACACAGCCAGACAGGAGACACACGCTGTGAACGTAACTCCCGTTGTCGTCGTTCATAGAATCAGTGGTAGACAGAGAGAAGCAAGTAGAAGCTAAAAGTACTTAACAATCACAGCCCAATTTAAGGCGGCCCACTTCAAGAGAGCATCATCTGCTTGAACTCGGCCTGGTAATTTGAGAGAGTGCGAGGATCAGACAGGTGACTCACCAAAAGGTGTCAGCACAAGATAGTATGTACAAAGTCAAGCTGTCCATCCCCGTTGAGGTCAAGCTCCTTGAAACTGCGCTTAACTTCTTCATCAGTGATCGGGTGACCTTTGAGTGAGCGGATTGAAGGCATCAGTGTTAGACTGTTTTCAAAGAAGAGGTGGTCCTGTGAGCAGAGTACCCCAAGCCTTGAAAGCCTTCAAGAGCTCATCCTGACTCAGCTTGCCATTCCCATCTTCATCAAAGGCCTTGAAAAGCGCCATAAGGGCGGCCTCGTTGAGTTCGGGCTGCTGCTCAGAATGAAACACACAACAAACAGGCATGTCAGAAAAGGCCCTTCCTCTCACTTATCCCACCTGCGCTCTCATAACAAACACTACAATGCAGCAGCCGCAAAACTCCCTTCTGCACAGGACGAACCTTGTCATCAGATCCTTCATTGAAGAACGTCACGAACTCGTTCTGCATTCAGAATAACCCCACGCACTATTGGTCAGTTCATCAAAGCTCATTCGCGGACGCCTGACATTCCATTCCCGGGTGTCGGAACTGACTCCGAGAGAAGAGGGGAACGTCTACGTGTGGCCGCCCACTGCGAGTAAAAGGGGAACGAGAAGATGGGCGGCAAGCGGCACGCGAGAGGTGAAGAGTGGGATGGGGGATGCGCGCGTACAAAATCGATGAGTTGGTTGCCGTCCTTGTCGCACTTCTTGAAGGCCGCATGTACCTCCATGTCCGGCTCGCCGCTGAATACATTTTCCAAATCATGAATTAATTAATTGTTCATAATGGAAAATAAATTATCTGCTCCATTTTTAAGGGTTGATTCGGATTTTTAACAAAGAAATGAAAATGGGGATGGATTCCAGTAGAGGCAATCCAAAGGGAAATGGAAGGTCAGGTACAAGGCGCGGAAAGCCGCGGCAAACTCTTCCAGGGAGAGGTGGCCATCCCCGTTGGTATCAAATTGTTCAAAGACTTCCCGCAGCTCCTCGATGGACATGTTTTGTTCTTGGTTGGGGAATTCTATCTACTACTTCTTGTGTAGAGAGGAACAACAAAGGGGCCAAATTGGATGGAAACAAGGGTATCCAAGAGATCGGTTGAAATGTTTTTTTTCCCACTCGAAGACGTCAACGGGAAAACGAAGACTTGACTGTTGCGTGACCAGGCCTAAGGAAAATCCATTTCCTTTTTTTTCTCATTGCCTAGAACTAAAAAGGAAAGGTGGAAAATCCAGGCATTATCCGTCTGACGTTTCGATGTAAAGCTGCCGAATTCTCGCTATCCACTTCGTGTCCGGTGATGATCTCGGCCGCCGATCTCCGTCCAATCATGATCCGCGTCCCCTTCCAACACCAATTCACAAGATCAGACTTATCCTTCTTGTCTTCTTGGGACGCATGGGATCACCCGGGGGGCTTGTCCGTGGGCAGACATGGCTTGCCACACGGCACCCAGGTTGTTCCTCCAACCCACTTATTTATACTCGTACTATTGATATCATCAATACAAAATTGGTCAGCCTCTACTGGGAGCAAATGGCTGGGCGCATGGCTAGCGCTGGCAGTCCTGGATGGTGGCCTCCGTAGTTGGCAAGGCCCTTGGCCAGCTGCTTCTTCATGAATCGTCCGTCGGAAGAGACGAGCATGTTGTGGAACGTGTGGGAGGTCCTCTGGGGAGTGTCGTTTGCCCGCTTCGACCGTGCTCGTTTGTTCTGGAACCATATCTGTATCTGCTTGTAGGACATTCCAAGTCCGTCGGCGAGACGCTTCTTCACAGCTTGGTTGGGCATTTGCTCGATCCTGAATACCTGATCGAGGATGCCGGTCTGATCCTTGCCCACTCGTCGACGTTGAGGATGCTTGAGCTCGGGATCGGTCGAGGCAGGCCAGTTAACGGGTCCGTTGGCCAAACCGCCGTTTTCCGCAGCTGCGGCCTCGGCATTACGGCGGTCCATGGACTCAAGAATGTCATCCACAAGGCGAGCCTTGCGCTGGCGTTCCGCTTCCTCGGCCTCCTTCATCTTCTCGTACTGGATCCGGTCGGCTTCGCTGACTGAAGGTCCTGGGATGGGAGAAGAGCCACCAGAGGAGGTGTCTCCTGGAGTTTCGGTCATGACCGGGCTTGGTATCATGGGTCGTTGAGGAGCAACCGACAATCCGCTGCAGTTCGCACCCCGGCTCAGCGGAGCGGGAACAGCCACCGAAGGCGCACCAAAGCGCGGATGGTCGGGCGTGGCTGCCGTATGTGGAGGCAAGCACGCGCTTAGCGGCTGTCCTGCAGCGAGCGTGGAGGCCTGCGGCGAAGTCTTGTTGACCAACTCCCAGCTGGGAAGAACTGGCTGATCCGGTGATTCGGTGATTCCCTCAGGAGACGTTCGGCGGCGCTTGAACTCAGGCGGAAGGAAGGCTGTGAGCGGGATCCCATTCTCGAGCCCGCCATCGGGCATTGAAAAGCGTCTCTTCTGTCCGCTAAGGCGGCTCTCCACCCTGGCCGAAGAGGCTGCATTCTCGACCGAGGCGTTGGAGGAGTCAGGACCCTGACTTTGATCTGCTTGAGGCGTGAAACCCGCATCGACGCGCCAGCCGCCGATGGGAGAGCAGCTGATGCTGTGTCGGCGACGAGCAATCACGGGCATGGGCACGCTCTCACAAGGCATCACGGGAGAAGACTGGCGCGGTGGGATCGGTACGGGCATGGGCATTGGCTGGCACTCGGGCGGAAGCACGTAGCCGGCCGAGACCATAGCGCGCCGAGCCTCTTCCACCGGGTTGTCACGATGGTACATGCGTCTTGGTTTGAGAAGCATTGCTGATAAGTCGTCGACTATGGAAGTTGGCGATGGAATCGATGATCGGCTTGAGCACGAATGTGAGCTTTCAGTGAGCGGCAGTGTGTGGAAAGTGTGGGTGGGTGCCGCGGCGTGGATGGGTAAGTACGTGAGTGAGTAATGAGAAAATGGCACACCGGAGCGGATTCGGCTATTTGAACGCACTCAAGCCTCGATGCCAGACGAGCGAAGATGGCAGCGGCATTCTGCTTCATGGTCAATAACACTTGAGCGTGGAGTTGTGGAGTGGGTGATCTAGATCATCGGGAGGAAACCCAGAGAATGCACCAGGAAACAACGTCGACCGACCATCGTCCCGCGGAGCTTCCGTCCTACTTTCCACCGAAAAGGGACATGCTTGATGAGAAACATCAAACGCAGTACCACGCTGTCCTAGACCGGAGAATTCAAATGGAAGTAGGAGAGCGAGCGGTACCTCCTCCGCACATGGCGGCCGAGATGGCTGAAACAGTTGAACCGTCACGACACAGGCCTGCGTTATTTGATTAGTGCTGAGTTCACGGAGACCGTTTGACGGAGTAGTTCTGCGGAAGACCGCAACTGCATCATCCACGGAAGTTGATGAAGATGGCAGGAGTTCGGAGCTACCCTGCTTGGAACCGGCTACGGGGGAGCGAGCGCAGTGGTGATAGGTCCATCATCGAGCCTCAGCCTGCCATCGTAGGCTTGGATTCGTAATCTTCACTATTGGCGTGTGAGCTCAGCTATATGATCACTGAGCAGCGAAAGGTATCAGTGACGAATGCGGCCGTGCTCACTTCCGCGGAGTGATAACAATGATATCGCGGCTCTTGACGGTTTTCTGAAAGATGTGCCCGCTGTCGTGGCCAACGTTGTCTATTGCCGGTTCAACGTCAAACTCCACTTACCGAAGCTCCTATGGTGTCACGTTCGGCCGTCGTTGGTGCCGCACGGGATATCAGAAAAATCAGTCAGTCTACGCCCGCCTGACCGTCTTACACCACTGAGTCGCTTGTCATCACGGCCAGTCCTCAGATCAGCGGCCCTGGGTCCGATAACAATGGTGAACTCCCCGCGAGCGACCTTATGCTGTTTCAAACAGAGAGCCAGTGGATCTCGCGGTCAGAGCTACAGAATCAAAGTATAAGGGTGCGATGATGCGCCCAGATTGTAGAGGGATGGCATGAGCACACCCACGGATTGGTGACGACGTACCGCAACTTCGTCCCGCAACTTGTGCAAGGGGCCGCGGAGCGTTTGTTCGTGCATCTTCGTCAGTTCGCGGGCCAGATAGGCCTCTTGGTCGGCGCCCCAAACCTCCACGCAATCTGATAGCGTGTGTACGATACGGTGGGGAGATTCGTAGACTGATACAAAGCCAATGGGTACGTTGTGAGCAGCCAGTCACAGAGGTACCGCATTAGCCAAAAGGTAGTCTGAGGGGTACGATACACGCGACCGGCCTTTCTTGTTGGGCGAGCTGTTCTAGTAGTCGCTTTCTCCTTGTCCGTTCGTGAGGCAAAAACCCTTCAAAGATGAAGCGTTCAGAGGGGAATCCTGATGCACTCAAGGCAGTCACCACAGCTGTACGCCATACGGGAAAGTGAGCCAGCGGAACGGGCATAAGGCCATCATGCTTAATGTGGGGAGGAGCCCTCACCAGACGGGCCAGGGATAGGGATCACGGGGATGTTGCGCCGGTGTGCTTCTGTGATGAGCGGCACCCCTGGGTCGCTGATTGCGGGAGTACCTACATTCACGAGAGTGTACCAGTGAGATCGAGATGATGCCTATATCAAGTTGTAGTTTTCGTTATTCCTACCCGCATCACTTACAAGCGAGACGACGTGAACACCGGCCTGCAGAATCTGTGGGTCGATGAAATCGTAAACAAGGCATGCTGCAAGCCAACCCGAGACTCACAGTTTATGGAGTCTTCTCGGCAGAGGATGTCTCGAGAAGGAGCAGCACCTGAATGATGGTTTCGACCTTGGTCGGTGAGGAATGCTGATGATAGGACATCAGCTCCACGCGTCGCGCTTCGCCAGCCTCCTCGCCCACGATCTTGTACCGCTTCAGCATGATCCTCGTCGTTCGCGTGTCTGCACAAATATGGATATTGCACCAAGTCAGATAAAAAATAAATTAAATAAATAAATAATAACATTCTAATAAATTATAAAAATAAATAATTACCTTCACAGCAAATGAGAGAGGAAGATTTGAGGACGTGTAGCGCCCGCAGGGTGATGTCGGCGAGGTTGCCGATGGGGGTAGCCACCACGTAGAGGCCCGGTTGCAAATCCTTCCTGGGTCCTTCCAACTGCCTCGCCCGCAAGCGCGCTTCGATTTCGGCCTCATTTTCTTCCTCTTCAGGCGCAGGTGATTGGTCATCATCACGATGATGATCTTGGTCTTCTTCTACAAAAGATGCAGATGATCGTAGAGGATGAAGATGGTGAATCTTCCTTCTTCGAATTAGGGGAGCTCGCTGTGATGACGAAGCGATGGAGCTGCGAGGACATGTGAGAAGTAGAAAACGCGTGAACAATGGAGGTGGATCGAAGCCTGGCCCGTAGTGCACCAGGCCTAATCGCCATCTGCGGCATGCACGCATCTTTCCGAGTACTTGTATTTCCCGCCTCATTCTTCACATTCAAGAAGCATTCTTCAAATTAATGACATGTAGTTTGGGAAATTTTTGTGTGGATTCGTAAGATTCCTTCCTTTCATTCATCTGTGAAATCCCGGTTGGTCTATCCGACGAATGTGCCTGTTCCAAATTTTTGGAGTCAATTAAGTTGGCAACTGTTGCGCTCCGTCACCCACCACACGACCAACAGTTCCCCAGGGAGGCGTGTTTGCCCCATCATCCTCAAGCGGTTCTACGCCGATTGCCCAAGCCTCCTCTTCCCTTGCCTTCTCGAAAGCTCATCTCGGACCTTCCGGTTTTTTGGCAAGTGTGCTTCTCCTTTTTCGAACTCTCGGCCTTCTGTTTCCAAGCGCAACCACAAACCCTTCGATTTTGTTTTATTTTATTGATTATTTAAGTTTTTGTTCATCAAACACATCTTCTTCTGAGGGACGGCCAAGCAGAACACACAAAAATCTGTCTTCATCACACAGAAAAAATTCAGGCGCACGGCTTGGATTGCTCTTACGATTCGATCCATGCTGCGCCCCGTGCGGCATCATCGAATCCACGTCCCCTCTCTCTGTCGTCCTCATCGACAACTGATCTGAATCGGAGGGAAGGAGCTTTCTGGAAGGGGAGCGTGACGATTGCTGGAGCGAGCGACGGACAGAAAGAAGAGGGACACACAGATTTGGCGGCGGTGGAGATGAAGCGATTGGGCAAGTTCTACTTCAGCATCCTGAGCGAACGGCGATGCGCGGGATGCAATCAGGTCATCCGCTACAAGGCGGGCGAGGTCGCCCTCAACGCCCTGGGCAACTTCTGGCACTCGGGCTGCTTCGTGTGCCACGTCTGCAGCAAACCTATCACCGCGTCTGGATTCATCAGGATAGATGAGGAGGTAACAATAATCACTTTCTTCATCTTTCCTTTCAATCATCACTTCAAGATAGCTTATTTCTGACCATTATGAGTTTGATGAAAAGAATTAAGTTAGCTTAAGGAATCTAGAAGTGAAGACGTCCAAACGCACTTGATTGAAGGCTGAACCAAACTGTTGTTCTTGCAGGTATTATGTGCAGCATGCGCTGCTGACTTTGAGAAGGCGCTCGATACGACCCACAGGTCAGCAGAAGAAGTGTTCAAAGTGTACCGCCTGCCTCACAATATTATTTGATGGATCCAATGTTGCTAACATCACACTCTTCAATTGCCCTCTGCATCGCTTGTAGGCTCAATAAGCGAATGGAGCGACGACTGGATCGATCGAAAGGCGAGCTTGATTCACTCATCGACACTCTCGAACCTCTCCAGAGTGATGATACGGCTTCTGTGGCAGAGCGATCTTTCTTGGAAGTGATCAAGAATCTCGCCGTGCAGGTGAAGCATTCCTTTACCGAGCTGCGGAAGGAGGTACATATTTCGCGGTCTTCTTGTTTTCCCGTGCACTCTTCAACTGACGGCTACCTTCACAGGAATCACGGTCAGTTATGGCACAGATCCAGAAATTGGAGCGACCACGTTCCTGCAGTACGGCCATTAAGAAGCTTCATGCAAAGTTGATCTCAATCGTAGCTAATCGGCAACGTGCAATGGAGGGCATGGTACTTTGGTTCTTGTCCTTGTACGTGATTAAATTGTAGGCTTACCGGTGATGATTGTCTCTACCGCAGGACTACTGTTCATCCGCGCAACAGCTAGAGAACCCTCGTCTCGTACGTCAGGATTCGATTGAAAGAATGTACATGACCTCATTTGCTAGAATAATGGGAGTCTGTTTAATTAATTGTTCGGTTTTCACACTACAGATTCACACAAGAGCAAGTCAAAGACGAACAGGTAGTTTGTCGTATATGCGAGGAAGTGGTGACTCTCTCCAACATGCTCGTGCACTCAGAGGAGTGCACTTACACCCGGGAGTGCGCTACAAAGGCCTTTGAGAGTGACAAGCAACTTAACGAGGTACTCCCCTTAATCAATTGCGCGCACTGGTCCAGATTACTGAACATGGATACATTCTTCCAATTTCAGTTATCACAAAAGCTCCTCAAACGTATCCTGAAGGAGCGCGGCGTGCCGCCAGACGCTGATCCCTTGCAGTATCTCTCCGAAGAAGACTTGCGTTTCAATGAGCAGTTCAAATGCTTGATTGATTCGTACGATTTGTCCCACCGCCTCGAAAATCCTAGCAATGATCTTGACTCCAAACATCTCTACAGGGCGATCGATTGCTGGGAATCTGCAGAGAAGCTGCGTGCTGTGAGAGAAAAACTCGAAGCAACCGAGTACGCACCTTTTTTTCAATGCTTCATGGCATTAGCTCGTGACAGCGCTGATGCTGGTACATACAATAATTGCAGAGCCCAGATCAAGTCCAACGTTTCCTACCTACGAATCTACGAGGACGCACACCTCTTTCTCTCTACAAAGATTACTGCCTTCGCTGATGCCGAGGCCGCGCCCACCGCCACTCTCACTACCAACTCTTCCATGAAACTTCATCGTATGGCTGCCCGATTTGATTCTGCTTCTCGCGTGCGTAACAAGAAGTCTTACTCGCCCTGTGCAGGGAGCGTGCTGAACCTCACGATAAATGACTTCGAGTTCCTCAAGCCAATTACACGCGGCGGTTACGCTCGTGTCTACATCGCCAAGAAGAAACGCACCGGTGATGTATACGCAATTAAGGTTATGTCCAAGGCGGAAATGATCAAAAAGGTTCGGTCATCTCGTACCTTTTGTTTCTTAGATACGAAAGCCCTAACTCTGATGTCGAATGCAGAATCAAGTTGATCGCGTAAAGCTGGAACAGTCAATTCTCTCCTCTATCCACAACCCCTTCCTTGTAAAGCTTTACTATTCTTTCCACACACGTAAGAACTTGTATCTGGTATGCACGACCTTCCTTCCACAGTGCGTGGTACACATAACCTGATTGTTGTGTACTGAACAACGCACGCTACAGGTTATGGAGTTTGTACGTGGAGGCGATTTGTTTTCACTGCTGGAGAACATGGGCGCTCTCTCAGAAGACATCGCCAGAGGTACATCTGCTCCTGTTAACAGAACCAGAACTTGTCAGGTATCTTAATCTTTATTATGACCCTCGTTGCAGTGTACATAGCAGAAACAGTGCTAGCGCTTGAGTATCTGCACTCCAATGGAATCGTTCATAGGGACCTCAAGGTAATTACTTATTGCCTGTGACATCCTGCTCGTTCCACTCACATCTTACTGCACCTGCAGCCGGATAATCTGTTGATAACAGAGGAAGGTCGGGTCAAGCTTACTGACTTTGGTCTCAGCCGTGCTGGTCTTTATTGTACGTCTAGCTCTGGCTTGCTCGTAGCCATTGGACCGAATCAAGTGCTTATGCACATTGAACCAACAGTGTCGGGCGATAAGCAGCGAAGTCAGCTTATCGAGCTTGACGAGTCGGAACGGGCATTGCTGGGAAGTTCGTACGGAAAAGGGGAATCCGCGGAAGAGAAGCGCTTCTCTATCGTGGGGACACCAGACTATCTTGCACCCGAGATCCTATTGGGCAACGGACACAGTACGGCTCTCTCTAGTTGAAAGGCGTTCTCACCCCTGACAATGACTCATGCCCCGTTTCTTTGGTGTTGTGTCTTGGCAGGCTTCCCTGTTGATTGGTGGTCGCTAGGTGTTGTACTGTACGAAATGATAGTGGGTGTCACTCCATTCAAAGCTGACTCTCCAGAGGAAATCTTCGAGAACATCCTCAACCGAGGTATTATCTTCTCTTCTCATGGGACATGAACAGGAATGATTCATTCTAATCTAAACTCATATTGCAGCAATCGATTGGCCTGACGATGAAGATATGTCACCTGTGGCAATGGATCTCATCGACAAGCTCCTCACTCTGGATCCAGATCAGCGGCCTCGCCCAAGCGAGATCAAAGCTCATCCATTCTTTGCTAGCATCAATTGGGACCAACTGCTCACGCAAAAGATGCCGTTTGTACCGAAACTTGACGGTGAGCAGGATACGTCCTACTTTGAAGGTAAGCTTGTGGCCATCACCCAAAGTCGGGATATATGCTAATAGAAATATGACCTTCATTCTCCCGCAGCGAGAGCAACACACTATCAGACCGCAGAGCATGTGATAGCCGAGGATATGGAAAGGAGTTTCGAAATGGATGATGAGCCCTCTGGGTCGTTCATTCGACCGGCCAGCGGCCGAAAGATCGGAGACTCACCCTTTAAGGATATCATTAAATCGAGTCCAGCGAGCGCATCTGCGCGACAAAAGCCTCGTATCGGAGTATTGGAACTGGCCAAGCTTCGCCAGACCTCCGAAGATGAGGATCTGTTCTCGGGTTACAGCTCCAGTAACAGCATGAATCTCAAGGACCTCAACATAGAAGTGATAAAGTCTCCACGTTCGCGAAGCAGTACGAACATTCGGACTCCCTCAACTAGTCTTGCAGTACTCACTCACATTTCACAGATTCTACAGCTGGCACTCCTATCCACACACCACCGATCTCGCCACGCAATCCTCTAGACAGTTCGCCACCAGTCACGACACCCTCGCCTGGCCGCCAAATCGCGCCAATCCAGCGACGCTACTCCGATGTCAGCGATCGCGTCTCTCCGCAATTAGCAGCTTCCCCTACATCCGCTTCCACTCCCTCCTCTCCACAAACGCGCCGACAGTCAGTCGATAACCACGTCCCAAGCTCACCTCTCTCTTCATCCACTTCGTCTCCATCTTCTTCGCCAGCGCGCTCACCTTCTTCTCTCAGTTCCTCCACGTCTTCTCCTTCTTACGGCAGCAAGGTCTCCAACATCAAGCAGTTTTTCACTTCGTCTCATGGTTCACGGCCTTCGTCCCCACTTGCCATCTCCTCATCACCAACGCAGTCACCTCTGGTGTCCCCGCGTAACCCACAACCTCCTAAATCGCCTCTCTCCCCACGGACTCACTTGGATGCAAAGAGCACCAAAGAAGGTGGTTCACCGTTACGCAGCCCTCGATCCAACGCAAAATCGAAACGGTGGACAGTAAGCTTGCCGAAGAACTTTGCCACCCACAACAATTCCGGAGGGATGAATCGGGCCAACTCTTCTACCTCATTACCGTCGCTATCTAGTTCATCGGACGACTTGGCAGATACTCCTACTTCTTCTTCATCTTTGGCATCAGCGACAGTGCAAATATCCTCCTCTAAAGGCAATGCCAGCCCTCAATCCAACGCAACCACCGCGACGGAGGCGACCCCTGCGTCCGCGGCGGCCAGCTTCAGCAACGATGGCAAGCCGCGAGCCATATCCTTTCAGGAACGCTTGAAAATGTTTGGCGGCGGAACCGTCAGGGGCTTCAACAAGCGCTCTGGCAGCCTCGGCACTATCGGGCGCAAATCAGGAAACTAGAAACTGAGCTCGCAACAGCCGTCTTGAAAACAAAGCGTCTGTTCGTTCTCGGGAAAGATTAGATTTTGCCTTTTTAAGATAATTTCCTTTTATAAATAATCGTCGACTCAGTAACGTGGTCCAATCGTTGCGTGCCACGCCGAACTGAAAAGCTGCTGCACTTGTCTCGTTGCTCTTTCCCTTCATTCTTTTCTTGACATCTAATTCATATCTAATCTATCATTTTTTTGTTCATCGTCATCATCTTCATCTCATTTATTTTTTTCTGAAATTCTGTAATTCTTAAAATTGAAAAATAATCACCTGCTCGTCTTGATGCACTTGCGATGACGATGAATCTCGCAGTGGTCGTGCCGCTGTTCTACTTTTGCCTGCTGGTGGCTTCCTACCCGGAGGACACTGCAGACATCTACCACCACCCTCCCCATGACGCCAAGACGCCTTCTCCTGCCGTACAGTATCCTTTTTTTTATATATATATGATTTTGATTTCCCTTACTTAAAAACCTAACTGAATTTAATTTATTTTCTTATTTGTGGTAATTATTCGAATTTAAATTTGTTGCCTAATTTTAAGTGAAATTAATATCGATAATTTTAATTTTTAATTTTTTTAGGATTGATGAATAATGAAGCGAATTTTTAATGATTTTGTAAAATAAGGAAAAACGCAAAGTGATTAACTTGAATTTTTTTTCTAAACAGAGGACGAAGACACTGCTGGACGCGTTTGCAGACTTCTTCGTGGGCACGACGTGGGTCTCGAATGTGCAGAAGTACTATGCTGAGTACATGCAGTCGGAGCAGATGGAGCAGCTGGAGTTGGCTCGCAACGAGCTGGCCAGCATCGATGACGACCTGAGTCGCCTGCAGACGCAGGAGCTCATCCTGCGCTCGCGGCAGTCCGAGCTGGGCAAGTGGCTTCAGGAGAATGCCGTCAAGCCGATCGATGAGCGCAACCCCACCGGTACGCTGTTGTTGGCTGACTGGATATGGAGCGCGCTGTCAGCTGACTCACAATGGGAATGGCGCTGATGCTGCAGTGGAAGAGCTGGTGAACATGGAGTCGGATCGACTCGCATTGTTGGAGCACAGACTCAATCGGCTCAAGACTAAGCTTCTGCAGCAGAAGAATGACGTGGCGTCCTTCCTCAAGATGAATGGTAGATTCCTTGCCTTGCTCTTCTCTCTTGTGCACAAGGAATCTTTAATCGCTGATCACCACCTTCGTTCTGCTTGTACCACAGTCAAGGCCACCGTGCGGGATACGATGAAGAGCAGCAGCCAGAAGGGACGAATCATCGAGAATCCTGCATTCGAAGCAAATGACGATAACTGCCGCGCTCAGGCCAGTAGTAGGATTTGAGAGAGAGAGACAATCCACGGCGCATCGGCGCGCAATCCCAATCCAGGTAGCAAGTCCTGGTCATGGAAGTTTATTTATTCACTTTTTGTACAAAGGTTTCACTTCAGTTGCGTCCTGACACTTCAATCAGAGGTCTCCTCGTAAGTGTTCCCCTTGTTTGCATCGGCTCGATGTCTCGTGCTCGCCTGTTGCCTTTTTGTATCTACCACTCCTTCCTCTTGAGCTTCGCCGTCATGTGCATGTGTGGATAGCGAAGAAGGAGGAGCGCGACTTGTGGCTGGAACTTGCCAGAGATCATTTCAGCAAGAGCCTTGCCAGCAGCGAAGCAATAGGCCATGCCATTGCCAGTGTAGCCTGCCCCAATCAGCTGTCCACCTCGCACACCGCCTCCTTCCATGTGTGCACCATCATCAAGCCGTAAACATCCCAAAATAATTAAGCCACAATGCGTTGTCAATGCAGGTGGGCAATGCACCAGTTGTGGTGCCAGTTCAGTTAGAGGGCAATGAAGGGCAAGCTATTGAGGCTACACACACACACACACACCACACACACACACACACCACACACACACACACACACACACACACACACACACACACACACACA
>CDEZ01023922.1:24598-53576 GCA_000826365.1 Acanthamoeba royreba
ACACACACACACACACACACACACACAAAGCCTCTATCTACAAGAGGCTACTAATTATGTACTTTTGCTTTTAAACTTTGGAATGCTTAATGCTCATTTGCTCCATATTCTTCCAAAAATAAAGTAATATTATTATTTGTTAGTAAGAAATTTCATACTACAGTTCCACCATCAAGAAAGTAAAAAACAGGAAACAAGTCTTGGCTCTGCTGCAGACACATGGAACATCATCAAGCCAGCAAGTGTTGTGGAGGAGGAAGAGGACGGGAGCAACACCAACAACAACAGCAACAACAGGAGAAACAGGAGAAACAGGAGCAGAAGGGGTTCTACCGGCGGCCCCTGCCCGCCACATGTGTGGACTTTGGCAGCCCTGAGGGGCGCGCCCTCTTCCAGGAGGCCCTCCTTGCCGGTCATCTCAACGCCTACTTCCCCCTCGCCGCCCAGTTCCACACCCAGAGGTCTCCCTTGATTCATTCCTGAATTCGAGGAATTCTGAATATTTAATATTTATTTATTTTCATTTCGAATATTATGAAAATGGGATAAATTATTTTATTTATAATTGTTGAGAAATTACTTTTATTAAATGTTAATATTGAACTAATAATAAATAATCCATAAATCAAGAATTAAAAGTTTTTATGTGAAAACTTCTGCTGGGTTTTTTTGCTAATGTGCCATGATGATGATGATGATGATGATGACAGTGAACCAGCGTACGCGCCCACACTAAGATAGAGACGGGATGGACATGATGGCTTCGGTTCTGACGAGTTTGTGGTGGCGGTCGCTGTGTCGTTGCGCAGGTACTGCGGGCTGGGCACGCTGGCCATGGTGTTGAATGCGCTGGCCATTGATCCGCAACGCATTTGGAAGGGCCCGTGGCGCTGGTTCTCGGAGGAGCTGCTTGATTGTTGTTCGCCTCTAGAGGTTCCTCAGCTGCTCTTCTCTCTTGCATTGCTTCTAGGCAGTCAGTTGTGTTGGTTCCTCGTCATTGATAGGTAGAGCGTGGCGCGCAGGTCGTCAAATCACGCGGGATCACCATCGCACAGTTTGTGTGTCTAGGTGCGTGCACAAAACCACTCTGTTTCCCTGACCTGAGCTGCAGCTCACTCAGATACTCACTGAGGTAGCTCGATGTAATGGTGCATCTGCTCAACCTGTCTATGCCATGGAAAGGTACCTAGATCCCGTCCTTTGTCCTTTTCATTCATGCACTGAGTGTTGACTGATCTGTGTTTATGAAGCACGGTCGACAGCTTTCGTGAGCTGGTTAAGGAGTGTGCCGCCAAGGAGGATCAATTCGTTGTCGTTTCCTACGATCGTAGGTAGGCGTGCGATCTTACCTTCTTTGCTCCCGAGACCTTCCCTTCCAGACATCAGTTACCAAACTAAATTGTACATATGCAGGGGACTGCGACAATCAGGTTCAGGCCATTTCAGTCCTATAGGTGGTTACCATAGCGAGAAGGACATGGGTATCTATATCTTAGTTCTTGGGTATCCCTTAGAAGAGGATTAAGACCCTCCCTCTTCTCAGTGTTGATTTTGGATGTGGCCCGATTCAAGTATCCGCCTCACTGGGTGTCACTTCCCCTGCTGTTCTCGGCCATGCAGACGATCGATCTGACAGCCCAACGATCTAGAGGTAAACGACTATGGTGGTATTTGGTAGTCTACTTGGATTGACTTGCCCTTTCCCATTCAGGGTACATGAGCGTGAAGGCCGCTCCTCAGCGTCCTCACATCTTCTCCCGCTTGAAGGCCGGCTCGGATAAATGGATCACTCTCGTTGATCGCCTATGCGGGCATCTGCCGAAGCTCTTTGAGGTACCTTTGCCTCTTCTCCTTGTCCTTGGCCTTTTTCCTCATAGCTCACTCTCTGCTCGGTATGGTGGTGTACCCCCATCAGGGTGATGCACATGTGGAGGTAGAAGACTTCGTGACGACGGCGATGACCTACGTCACGTCGGCACCAGAAGGAGCATCTTCCTGTGCTCTGAGCGAGTTGTTTTCCACCTACGAAGAGGATCTTAAAGAACGCCTGACAGCGGAGCATCGAAAGATGATTGAGGAGCTCTTCGTCGAGATCTACTCCACCCGCATCTACCGGGCTCTCCAAGCCACAGAAGCTTCCCAGGCCGTGAGTCCATCGCCTCCATGCTGCCGAGTACGCTTGCCTGATGCCCCGTCTCACGTCAGTGAGGGACGAGCAGAGGAAGAGACACCCGCCACCCTTTCAGCTGAGCTCGCCACCATCATTCTGTTCTTCCTACTTCGTCTTCTCAACGAGCCTACACTGGGACAAGATCAAGAAAAAGGCCACACGTGCTGCAGCCTCCCCAAGGTAGCCATCCAGTTTGGCGACTCAGTAGCGGAAGCGATGGCACAGTTGGAGCACTTGCCGCGTGTGATGGGCGAGATGGAGTATCTCTGGGCATCTTTCCACAACATTGCCCAGTATTGCGCCTGTCAACGCAACAAGCCGGATACCGTAAGCAACTGAGAACTTCATCACCTCGTTCAAGTAAGCTGATCAAGTGGTCTCAAGAATGTACGGTTTCTTCCGATTACTTCCATTTCATCAGACGATGAAGAATGTGCACAGGTTGGAAGTGAGACATACCGCGTAGCTTCGGTCCGCCGTCACCGCCACCACTGCGACTGCTTTCGATGGGATCAGTGGCAGAGTTGATCAGCGACTGGATTTCCATCACCCACGGCAAAGCAGGCAGGGAAGCGATGTGCTGTGGCTTGAGCTGAGTTCCATTGACGCGGAGTAGATCTGGACATGCACGTTGGCCTCTGCGCCACACAAACACAGAAGACGGCTTTGCGGCTGCAGGTGAGGAACATCAACACAATCAGGACGATGGGATTCATCATTCTTCAACTCGGAGGTACAAGAGTGTCATCCGAAAGGCAACAGGCACCCTCATCAATCAGGTCGGGATATTGGATCACAGCTCCTCGTGCAGAGCAGTGAGGTACGTGAGTTCGGAAGCCTCAGCAGCGGCCTCAGCGGCGGCTGCAGCGGCAGCAGCTGGGATGTGCTCTTTGGCCACAAGCGCCATCATCTGCACAAGAGGCGTGGCAGTCTGATAGAAGTACTTGTACACGGGATCCTATCACATGCAAGTCACCAGTCACCAGTTGTGTTGATCAAGAAGAAGGCCATGTGGCTGGTGATGATGACCGTGATGATGGTGATGAGACGATGGTAGGAGAGGAGGAGTGTTACCTGATCTTCAGGAGCAAACTGATTGATGAGGTCTGTCCTCACCTGGCCATCTGGCTCAAGGAAGAACACGCTGGGCAGGTACGGTGCCAACTGGGAATTAAATGTTAACATCATACAACCTCAGCAAGGAATGATATGAATTTTGTTAAAACTTTTAACAAGCACATATTGATTTTCTCGTTAATTTATCCAAATTAGGAAAATTAGCATGAATAAAGAAAATAAATTTTAAAATGAAAATAAATGCAGCAAAAAAATAAACGAGGGACGTACGGCGTTGTAGCGCAGGCGGGCGTAGATGGGGAGGTCTTCCTCGGTAACCTTGGCCATTACAAAGTGCTCGCGGGCCAGCCGGGCGGCCTCGGCCGAGTGGTCCAGCCGCTGGAGGAGCTCTCGGCTCCATCGGGAGTCGTCGTACACCACCAGCACCACCCACTTCTGTCCTCTTCCGCCATCCTCTTCATCCGGGAACCGGGCCTCAAACAGTGCTCCCTCGTAGGTCTCCAGCCACTCTATCCCTCCACTCCTGGCCACTCCTACTGCGGCTTCATCGGTGTCATCAGTGCCATCATCAACTTCATCATCATTGTCATCAATGTCTTCAGTGTCATCCTCATCAGTGACGACAGAAGAAGGAACAGCAGCGAGAGTCGTGCTGCTGGTGGTGTTGCCAGCGGAGTCGGCAGCAGACACTTCCGGAGTGCCGAGGAGAAGGAGGCAGACACTGGCGAAGAGTAGGGTGGCGAAGAAGAGAAAGAGCGAGGAGGGTGAGGTGCCCTGCGAAGGTCGGAGAAGGAGGAAGGGCAGCTTCATCATCACCGCGGGAGATGCACGAACTAAAATTTATGGAAAGTTAAGATCGGCACCAAAAAGAAAGAAAAACAGCCCATCGACGTGGCAGCCGGAGAGTGGACCAGGTCATCCTAACGGCCAATAGGGGCATGCCACAGCAGACCGGTAGTGTCCCCTGGTGTGTTAGTCTTGTCTGTTTCCTTCGCCGTGGACTTCCCGCTCGATTTCGGCCCGCTTGGCTTCGTCTAAGTAACGCGAAGGCAGCAGGCATTGCATAAAGTCCTGCAGACATGCACAAGCGTCATCGAGATCAGCTCACGATGCTGAAGAACCTCGTCACCCACACATGATCGTTATCATGCCACACACGTGTGTGGATGACGAAGAAGGAGGAGGAGCGCGACCTGTGGCTGGAGCTTGCCAGAGATCATTTCAGCAAGAGCCTTGCCAGCAGCGAAGCAATAGGCCATGCCATTGCCAGTGTAGCCTGCCCCGATCAGCTGTCCACCCCGCACACCGCCTTCTTCCGTGTTTGCGCCATCATCAACATCCCACCAACAACACCATCGTTAGCAATGGAGTCATCGCCGTTGTCGTGAAGGGATATATGTACCTTGCACTTGCGGTGCTAGTTCGGTGAGAGGTCCGACGAGAGGCAAACTATCGAGGCTGTAGGCCATGATCCCTGTCCATTCACTCTCCACCTTGAATCCGATCTTGCCTTCGCCAACACCTTCACCCTGTTGATGATGATGATGATGTTGATTCCGGGCAGTGCAGCTGTGATGAGGAAGAACATAGGTACTTTGTCCTCCTGAAGACAAGGGAAGTTGTCCTCCAAGAACTCGTGAAGCTTCTCGCTGATCTTTTTCACGTACACCGAATCGTCTAGCGTGTTAAGTTCCTGTTTTGCCGAGCCAACGTGAGTGGCACTATACCCGCACAATCGCTGCACTCACTTCACTTCAAGTGATCATACCTTGGTAGGAGTGACCCAGCGCATGCCGCCGAGCACGATTCGCCCGTCTTCCCGCTGGATCATGTACTGATACCCATCGTCAAACGACTACACCTCACAAGGGTCAGTTCAATGTAGATGACAAGAATCAAAGAGAAACGGCAGCACCAAGTTATGTTTCCATCGCAGTTGCGCAATGGGAGTGGTGATCAGCGCTTGACCTCGCACAGGTATGATAGCACCCTTCAATGATGGTATCAATTTCGATGTCCTGATAAATACGTGTCATCATTCGGTAGCAGCGTTGGTCAACGACATCGATGACAATGATGAAGACATACCAGGCATTGGTGGCGTAGACCACGCATGAAGTCGATACATCTCCGTGACCTGTGCGCACCACATAGGTCGGTGCCTCTTGGCCATCTCCACCTTTGCTTTCCACGACTTCGGTCACAGGAGTGTTGACCACGATGCGCACTCCTCCCATCTTCTTCGCCTCCTGCGCAAGAGCGTACACCACCTTGGCCGGATAGAAGGATGCCGCATAGGGATGATAGAATCCTCCAAGGAATATAGGCGTGTGAGCCTCCTGCCTGTAAGGGATCAAAGCAGCATCAGTACTACGAGTAAATGAAGTGAATGAACACGCAAGCGAGAAAGAGAGAGGAACGTACTGGCACTTCTCCTTGTCCCACCACTCGGCACGCACCTCCGTGTCGATGTCGTGTACCTCTTCGAGGTGCTCCTTTAGAAATGCGACCTCTGACTCAGTACGGGCAAGCTCGATCTGAGAAGATAGTCAGTTGAGGGGATGGTGTAGAAGGGAAGGAGAAGGAAGCTCTACGCATCCATGACTTTTGAAATCGCAGGCCACTTGATGAGTTTTGATGAACTCCTTGATCAGAGCAAAGTTGTGCCGTTGAAACTCGAACAGCCTGCGCTGCTCCTCCTGTGATGGCCCCACATGACATTCCACAATCACGCATAAAGTCAGACCATCATCGCCACATCACCATCATCGGCATCAACATTCAAGCCCGCCGTCCATCAACACGGAGGTGCTTGCGGTGAAGGATTCGCACCTCGCCATACAGCTTGAGCTTCGTTTCAGAGAATGGCTCAAAGGGAGGCCAGCAGTGACCGCCATTGCGTCCCGTTGCACCTGCACGTTATACCATAAACACATGCAGCAGTGTCAGAAGAATGAGAAGAAGCTCCTTAGCTTTGGAGCAGATAGATGAGCAGTTCATGGATCGAAAAACCAAAAGAGAAGGTAAATGGATACCGTGAGCAAGGCCATCACGCTGGTCCAACACAAGCACATCATCAACGCCACAGCGCCGCAGCCAGTAGGCTGTCGCCATGCCTGTCATTCCCGCTCCTGCACCCACACCCATGTTATCTTATTTCTAAAACCAAACAATGTACAGAATTAGCAATTGACTTTTAAAACTATATATTACGGCTATATTTATGAAATGTTGTTATCATCTTAACCGAATAAATATAGAATTGATTAAAAATAACTCATTTGCCAAAAGGTAAAAATAAATTTGCCGACCTATGATGACTACGGCAGCGGAAGAGGGCAAGCCAGCCACATCATGCTGCAGCTCTTGCTCGTCATCACGAGTATGGTGGTGATGGGCGGCCTTGACGGCGTCCAGTGATGCACCGAGCCAGAACGGTGTGCTCACCTTTTCTCCTCCTTCTGCTTCCATTGCCGCTTGCTACTACTTTTGCCTTGTTCGGAGCGCTCCGTGACGGGACGAGGGGAAGTGAACGAAATGGCCTCCTTCTCCTTCTTCACTTCTCCACAGCGCGGTACTTGAATGAAAGAAAGGCTCTCAGTGAAGGCGTGCCCTATACCAACACGAGGAGAGGATCGCAGGTAAGGACCACGGGACTCTGCCTCCTTTGTTTGGTGGCCCATAGGAAGAATGGCTTAAGTCTCCTGATGAAGTAAAGTATTTATTTCCCTCAATTGGAATCATTTACACAACAGGAGCCACGCCCACGTACCTGCACATGAAAAAACAAAGATCAGTTAAATCAAATCTTTCATCGCATTGTTTTAAAAATATTTGTTTAAAAAATGTGGCCCTCATGTAAAGTAGGTAAGTTTTCGTGACTCTCATGGATTGAATCAAGCGAAAGTGGAATTCTAATCGTCGGGTCCGCGACAAGGAAGGATGCGAAAAATGTGCTCAAGAGGAATGAGAACGGGACGGAGATTTAGTGTACCTTACGGAGATCTCCGGAGACGGCCAGCCCTGTAGTGCTACAGCTCCACACCTGAGGAAATGGGAAATTGGTGAGCTTCATGCAGGGTTGTGAAGAAAAAAAAAGATAGAAAGAAATAGTCCATTTCTTCATTACGAGATTCCACTAATGGATCATTTTGATTCACAATGTCTTTGATAATGGTGTAATCCTTAGATCTTATGTGTGCTGTGTAGTGATAAGAAAACAAAAACAACACACTACACAGAGGAGTAGTGGGATGGGTACCGCTTAGGCCTTACCGCGACCGGATTTGGATGTTGTTTACCTGCGTTTGTTCAAGCTGGAAGAGAAAGAGAAATAAAAAAGCAGAAGACCAGATAAAGAAAAACAAAAAGGAACAAAAGAAATCCAAAATTCCTTACATTTCTTAACAAGAATTCGAGAAACGCAAGAAGCCTTTGGCAAGGCGGTGAGATGGCACACGAACGAATGGACAGGGAGAAGCCACTTGATGGTCATCAAGTGACCGAATACCATAGTTTTCCTGGACGAAGTCAAGCTGCTTTATACGTCCATTACTTTATGGCCAGCCTCTAGAAGGTGACTCAACCTCCTGGCTTACAGGATCCAAACTGATCAAACGAAATGCGATGTGAGCAGCCCTAGGGCTACCAGAGTGCGCGAGCTGGGCAGCGAAAGAGCAGCGCGCAACCTCAACAAACCATTCTGGCCAATGGAAAGGAAGGAGGCGCTTGTCGGGAGTATTAAATGTCGTGCAGCGCTGCATTCGTCATTCTTTAAACACTAGCAAGACATCCAAGACAGCATCACGATCACGATGGGCCTCAAGCTGCTTCTCTGCCTTACCTGCCTCGTAGCGGTCGTCCTTGGCGAACCACTCACCTTCAATGGCCAGAAGGTCAGCCTCACCATCGATCCGGCTGGCGCCAAAGTCAATCTCTCCCCGAGCGGCTTGAGCTCCGTCTTCTCGTTGACCTTCACTCAGATTCAAGAGATTGCTCCTGACGGCGGTGTCGTGAACGCAGTCAACTCCTTCGCCGGCCTTAACTTTAATGTACGCGTGATGAGTACTGCACCACCTAGATCACCTCTAATGCGAACGTACTTGTCTGGAATAGAATCCCTCCCCTGGGCAGTCGCAGTTCTTCCAAGGCGTGAATGCCACAGTGCTCAACCTCAACGGCAACGTGCCCATCTCTGGCTCACGAGGGAATAGCTCCTCTGCAAACATCAACGTCAGCTTCTACGTCTTCAATCAGGCGGGCAAGATCAACTTCGGAGCTACCGTACGTTGAGATCTTTGCTTGGATCTGTGGTCGAGAGTCGGGAGGAGAAGGCCTGACCTATCCACTTGCAGAGCTATGACGTCGATGTCGGCAGCGTAGAGATCGTCTACTCCATCACCGGCTGGCCTGTAGTCGGTGCTAATAACACTATCAACCTTCGCGTACGCATCTCCACTCCTGGTCGCTCTGGTTCGTGGAATAGCCCCGAGCTGCGTCTGTTCGATGGCGCCTCGGTCGTCTTCGCTCCTCAGTCGTCGAACACCGATGGCCAGCAAGACGTGGTCGTGAATGCTGTCCCTGCAAGCGGCGCTGCAGACATCACTATCCAGTTTAGAGCCTCAAGCAACGTCAACTATGATCCACTCTTCACTCTGACGGAAGCAGGCAGCGCTGCCTCCATTCCGCTTCCTTTCTACTTCTACCTCTTCTGACATTCATACTAGATCAGCAGCATTCCAGCTCCTCCTTAGTTAGGAGAGCACTTGTGCATAGTTTGTGTTCAAATACGTTTGTTTCAATATACTATAGAAACTGCTAGGGCAAGGTCACGCTTGCATCTGTACATTGCACATCATAAGTCAGTCTCTAATGCATTTCAACAATCAAAGGACAGGGAAAAAGACCAAGGCGTACATGTTTAGAAGCTTGAGGTCCGAGTGGCCTGCCAGAGATTCGCAACGTGCTGCAACAGCAAGACGGGCGGCAGGCGCGGCGTTTCAGCTTCGGCAAGGCCCCGTTCGTAGTTCCACGGCTTCAGTTGCCACACTGCCTGCTCGATTTCTGGGGAAGATTCAGGCACGTGATGATCGAGGTAGAAGTGACTAATGGTCTGAAGATAAATGTCCTTGAGCCGCCATTTACCCTCTGTCTTCACCAAGAGCGATGACCAGAGGGCACCCTTAGGCCGTTCGTCCGCGCCCGTGGAGGCATACTCGTAGATGTGAGTAAGATATCGGTAAATGCCCTCGCTCTCACGCGCACGGCATATCAGCGCAATGCTCTCCTCTTTCACTTCGCCCTCAAGGTCCGCGCTCTCCGATCCGGTACTTGGCCTGTTCTTGTCAGATACATGCAATAGGAAGTCGATGTCAGCATGGACAGCCGAAAGGACCCGCTCGAGATGCTGGTGGACAATCATTTGGGTCGGGTTGGTGAGCGTAGTGAACTGGAGTTGTTCGAGCTGCACTGATTTGTCTTCGTCGCTGTCCTCCTCCTCATCATCTAGCATAAACCCAGATTGCAGGTCAAGTTGTGTGAGATCGAGATGCTGTAGAGCAGAACACCAGGCATTCACCAATGACGTAAGAAGTGGTGCGTGGAGCGGCACTCGAGTGGCTTCGAGATTATAGAGGATCGCCTTGAGATGATGCTTGTGAAGAGCCGGCAAGTAGTGCCGTAGGAGTAGCTCGGTCTGCTTTAGTTCAGTCTCGGAAGCCGCCTCCGTGGGTACGTCGTAAACGTGAAACAGCCTCAGAAAACTACGCAGGTGCGCTCGACTTAGTACTGATGGTGATCCAGTTCGCGGTGGTTCCTTTGACATCGTTCTCGTTCGCTTCGGTGCTCGATTTTCACGATTGGATACCTTTCTTTTACCTGCCATCTCGCTGTTACCCGCATCAGTCTCGTCCGGAATAGCTGTAGATTCTCCCTCTTTGTGATGGTGAAAGATCGAGCCGTTGGTGTCACGCTGTTGGGCAGGATCTGTATAGTAGTAGAGATAGACTACGATGTGGGTGGGTGCAGTGAGGACGAAGAAGAGAATGTCGGAGAGTTCAACGATGATTCGGTGGAGAAGAACGAGAACCTCCTTCCGCTCGGCAGCAAGCGCCAAACCAGAGATGATCCAGTGGAACTCATCAAGTACGATCGCTACTGGCCTCCGTCGATGCGTCGTAGTGCCAGGACACGTGTACCGTAAGGCCAAAAGCTCGCGCAGAGAAGTCAAGCTTTCGTTTCTTGAGGAGGTACGGAGATTACCAGGTCTCTCGCCGAGGCTGAGTCGCTGGATAAGGAGTTGAAGGAGGGCCGCGATTCGCTCTTCTGGTAGATCGGTATATACACTTGACTCAGAGCGCATATCGACGTAGACAACCTGACCATGAGTACTTTCTTCGTCAGGCATCGGACGGCAGCGAGCCAACGCAACGATCGGCTGTTCTGACATCTCGTGCTCGCTTGGTGTATCATTCTCAGAATAAGCGATAGCGTGATGCGCTATAAGGAGAGCAGCGCTCGTTCGCCCGCTTCCACGAGCGCCCGTGACGAGTGCAGCTATCTTTGTCTTCTGCTCCGAGCTATGAACGGGAGTAGGCGAGCACAAATGCGGCAAGTTGGGCAATGGATGGGGCTGCGGCGGAGGGGAGAAGCATAGACGTATGAAGGATTGTATCGGGCGGAGACCGCAGAAAAGGTCTCTCCTATGTCGGAAGGGGCACTCCCACACGCAAAAGTTGGATGCTCCCGAAATTTGTATCTCTGCCACTGGCCATGTTGCCAGGTCCGCTCGCGGACGTGGCACTACGCCACCTGCGCGTGAATTCATGTTAGAACTGTTCCCAATTCAATCAGCGTTACTTCAGCGTACCCTGGCACAGTTGGGGTTTACCCTGGCAATATCGCTGATAAGCTTCCAAGAAGTCCCCAAAGTTGGTTCGATTCTTGAAGTAATTGAGTGTTCTATGTACAAACTGAGAGCTAGCAGCTTAGCTTCAAGAGTAAGTGAGGCGGACATACGTGGTAATAGCGTACCTGGCGCAGACCATCGAATTTCATGCTGCGTTCATGACATAGAATGTTGCGCATCAAACGAATGATCATTATCCTGAGGAAAGCAATGAAGTAAGCATGTGACCAGAGTGCAGAGGAAATCGTAATCCCACCATGATATCTCATGCGATGGGGTGATCCATTGCTGGGGATTGGCAGGATGTGTCTTGAGGAACTCAGCAAAGGCCTACCCATCAAGATATCTTAGCTTTAAGTTATGGATGGAGCGTGAGTATGCCAAAAGTACCTCCCAATCACTGAATCGACGTTCCTCTGCCATTGCAGACATTTCTTCTTCGAACTGTATGTCCACGATCGCGTTGTTCGATCTAGCAAGTCAGCATGGTCAGCACTGGCGGCCACAGTTATCTCTTAAGGATTGTACCGGCAAGGGATCAATTGTGCAAATAGAAGCAGGTCGCTGCGGAGGTCCCGGTCGATCATGTCCAGTGCTATCGGGTCATCAGTCTCTTGCTCTTCGCCTATGCATTTTCCAAAAGTTAGTAACCAAGTACCCTAACTTGGGTGCGTTTGTGTGTGCGAATGATGGTCATTGTGGTTGATAGAAGGCTTCTTGCTGCATTTGACCGTACCAGTTGCCGATCAAAAGAGATGGAAACGAGAGAGGGAAAGAAAGCAATGCAGTGAGGAAAGAGATATCTGCCTTGATTGACATTACTTGGTTCTGCGCTGCTTGATCCTTCGTAGTTGTGCTCGGGAGAGCATGCTGCATGTCGAAGCACATCCTCGCGTGTAGGGAGCGCGGGTGGTGAACATTCAGTCAGTACCAGCGATGCATAGAGTCGCAGCATCCGCGCAACTTCGTGGCGTCCACCAAAGTAGGCCAGGCTGACGCGCATCATCTCGCGCACTGAGCTCCAGGCGTAGCAGTACTCGTGGCAGAGAATGTTACGCATCAGGCAAATGATCAGCTCCCACGAGGCGTTGAGCGCGCTGATGGCCCGCAGGTCCTTCGATGGCATCGTTTGCCCTATGCCTCTGTTCACTGGATGGTTCAAGAGGTACGCCAAGAACCTGCCCACACACACATATAATTAGCTCTCTGGTCCAGTGTAATTATTTATTTTGAAAATAATAATATTTTGTCTTGCAATGTGGAATTTTGGTATTGTTAAAATACCATTTATATTTTAATCACAATATAGATTATATTTATGCTACTTTTTTCTAAAAAAGAATTTCTTTCAAAAAACAACAAAAAAAGAAAGAATTTCTTTGGTACCGTTTGCGCGAACCGTGGAAGGGTCTACGCGCGTTCATGGCGGCCTCGAAGTCCACCTTGGGATCGGAATCGGCCACAAAATGCTGGCAGCATGGGATAAGGTGCGCAAAGAGGACGAAATCGTCCGCCCAGCCCTCCTCATCCTCGGCCCTTGCCGCCATCTTCTACTCACGCCTCCCTTCGCGCTACGCAGAAAAGTTTGGGAAAATTCTTCTCATTTCAAATTTTCGGAAAACGAAAAACACATATCGAAATAATTATCAGAAACCGAAACGTTTTACCAAAGTCAAGAAATGGGCTTGACGTTTTCTAGTTTTCTGTTTTTTTGTTTTTGTTTCAAATCTCAAGTAGTACTATATCTTTGAGATTCATTATATCAATCATTACAAATTAATGAATTCACCAGGAGGACCGCCAGGTTCGCCATCGATGCCAACAGGGGCATCGATTCGTGGAGGGCTGGTGCACGTGTACAGCCTGCCGCTGATGCAGTCCTCACGAGTAGCTTTCGAAGGCTGGATCCGTGAGGCCGATCCCAACACGCGCCAGCTACTCGAACGCATCTCACGTACTCGCGATGACTTCCTACTCGCCCTCTCCCGCGCCGCTCCTGACGCCGCCATCCGTGTACGCTGTTTATTATTTATTATTTATTTATTTTGAGAGTATTAATCAACTCACTTTTAAATAATATTAATAAATAATATTTATTTAAATACTAAATCATGCAAAAATGTTGATGTGTTTTACATGCAGGCGTGCGAGACGTACCTGTCATGCTTGCTCGGGTTGGTACGCTCTCTCACGGTTATCAACGATGAATACTTGATGGGATTGCGGCTAACAAGGATTATGCCTGATGTATGTGGCACAGATGGATGGTCTGCAGCAAGCAGCAGCTACAACCGAAGGTGCACCACCGATCAAGAACGTTCGTGCGGCTCCCCACAATGCCCAAGAGTTGGTGTATTGTGTACACGCTAATCGCCATGCAGGTGTGACTTGGACCAGCTCCATCAATACGAGATTCCAGGCCTCTCCGATGGCATTCAACACTGTCCGCCATGAGCTATTCTTGACGCTTTTGGTGCATCTCGCTTGATTCTCTGCGTCCTCACACTTAAGCTGACTTTACCGTTTCTCGTGCAGACTCTGGGCTTTCTATATCGAGCGGCTGCTTCACAGAAGCTCGGATCCATATTCGCTTCAGATGAGGCCTTTGAAGAAGGATCGAAAGAGGTGCTTTTATTCTTCTCTTTACGTCACCACGGCGCGGAACCTTACTGTTCCCTGCAGGTAGCTCGATTGCTCTGTACAGCTGCTGGTATTTTTGAGTATATTCGAGACAAAGAGTGTGTCCATTTCAAGAATACCAAGTACGCTGCAGTGTTGTTATACTAGTTTGATCTGCTCACCGCTACACGTTTGACCCACAGAACTGATCCGCCCATCGCTGAGCTAACTGAGGACTTTCAAACAATGCTCCTAAAGTGCGTAGCCACAATCCAACGACCATTACTGTGATAAGAGATGACTCACCGCTCGAATGCAGTCTAAGCTTGGCCGAAGCGCAGGAGCTTGCAGTTCAGAAGGCTCTCGCCAAGGGCACAAGCGATTCGCTAATGGCCAAGCTTATCTTGGACATTGCCCTCAAATTTCACAACGTACAGATGATTACATCTCTCATTTAATGAATGTATCACTCACCCAAAGGAGCGCAGGCATCGTTCGCCTTAAAGGCTATCACGGGGGTTGAATTCATTGAGTCATTTCGATTGTACCTTACTCTTAACAACCTCCTCTTCTCCGGTCTCTCAGCCAAGCATCTTGCGCGGGACGCCTACTCTAAAAAGTATATACTAACTCATAATGGAGCAGTGTTACCCAGCCCCTCACCACTTGCATTGGCTTGTGTTGGTGTGAATAGGGAGTATGGCCGAGCGGTGGGCTATGCACAACTTGCGGTGGCGCAAGTGCCGGAGAAGCCGAAAGTTAGCCCTCCTGATGCTTCGTTGCAGTCTTTTATCGCTTCGTATAGCAACGAGCGCGACGAGCTCTGCAAGATGGCAAGCGCCTTTGCGAAGGACAATGATGCCATCTACTACGAGCGCGTACGTTTGTCCTCCCCTTGTTGTACCGATGTGCGTGCACTTACAGTGATCGCATACATCGTCCGCAGGTTCCCTCCGAAAACGAGTTACCGCAACTCACGGAGGGCCGTTCGCTGATGAAGGTCATCCCCTACACGCCGCCCTCGCCTATCACTGTGGAACTTAAGTTCGCCAAGTCATCTGAGTGCCTTCTCCAGTAGGGAGTCTGTTCCTTGCTCCTCTGACGCCTAATCAATGTACAGTCACCTTACAGGTGCATTTGAATTTCTGTGCGCAAGTCCAGTACAGCTCAAAATAAATAAATAACAAATAAATAACAAATAAATAAGTACTATTCTGGACTCGTTGAGGATCGAGTCAGATCCTTCTTGCTGTAGCAGGAGTGCTCCCACAGCAATTGCCGAGGCTGCTGAATGTGCGAACCATCGAGAGTGACCTGATGGCCAAGCCACCAGATCTTAAATTCATATAGTCTGTCCTCGGGCGCGTGATTCCTGTTCCACTTTCTGTACATTCATCAGCACCATGGAGTAGATGAGTACACCTACGCGAGGTACCTGCAAATGTAACGTCCGAAGTTGTCGCGTATAACTTTGTTATCGCTGTGCGAGTTCACCTGCTCGAAAAACTTGAACCAACGATGACTACCCAAGCTCTGCCATAGCGGTGGAGGCGGTAGGTCATCTGGATGGCATGTTAGCACTCAATGCGATGGAATTGACAAGCGCGAGGCGAAATACCATCCTTACTGACCCACTCGAATTCGCCACCTTGTATGCGTAGCTCTCCTGTATTTTGGCTGAGCTTGGTAGCTTCTATCTCGTACCACCAAGACACAGTTGGTGGACTTGGCGAGAACATATTCCAAATTTGATCTATTTGCAGAGTGTAGGCAAGCCACTGCACATAATGCTTTAGTTTGAACAAGAGATTAGTTTGATTGGCGTTAGAGCGACGAACCCGAACTTGTTGTCGGGGAACCCACTTTACGAAGCCGATGTCAGTCATCGTCCTGCCAGAGGCCAGTTAAGAATTGTCATGCCAGTTATGCACAACTCAAGGACAGGACCTACCAGCCGAATATGACGAAGACTAAGTAGAGCCCAGTCATTGTGCGAAACAATCGTACGAGATACGTCGCAGTCATAAGGTGCCTGCGGTTGTAATGAGATAGGGCAATATTGATAGGTAGTGTAGAGAAAGGACGCACCTCAAGGAGCATTTTCTTTTACGGTGAGGTTTAGCTCGCTTTGGCCTCGTACGCCGCACCTACATGAGATTGTGAGTGGCAAAGCACATTTACTGCCGAATATCATGCCGTACCTGTTCTAACTGCAACGAGTATTCTTGGTGATCACTGTACATATCCACACCGCCAGAACCCTTGCCGAAGAAAAAGTAGAGCAAACCATCGACAGCTACGTTGACGAAAAAGCCCAAGCGAAGAACCTGAGCAGAAGCGAATGGTGATGCGCTAATCCAGATAAGCATGGTCCCGATTGGCCACAGAACTGGAGAAGCCTGGCACATTCTCACTACCGCTTGGAAATCTTGATGTATCTGATTTGGTAGTGCTTTGTCAATATAGATACAATCAAAGAGACCAAAGGGTAACTACCTGCCCAGTATGGTCCACTGACACTAGGGCAGCTCCATGCTGAGCAACAAACGAATGTCTCGTTCCTGAATGTTTATAAGAGAATGAACTGCGGAGTCACCTCGTGGAAGCAAACGTACCGGAAACATAAGAGTTCTCTTGATCGGAAGCGTCGTCACCTGTCGATAATTGACTTAATGGCCTGATCTGAACTTCAGGGAACAGAAAGAATGTTCCAGCTATTTTGGCAAAGCGCTCATAGAAGCGGAAAAGAGACTCCTCAGTGTAGAAGAGCTCAAACTGAGTACTGGCGCAGTGATGTGAGATCAAGAGGTATACGAAAGAATGTGCGCACTAAACGTACCGCTCTGGGCTCTTTCTAAGGATATACTTGAAAATGATTTCGTCCCAAAACCAACTTGGAAGCAGCACCACAAGAGCAGACTCAGCTGCGTAGGTGAATAAGGCTAGTCGTAGACAGAATCCAAAGGACAGATGCATTAACATAAATCCGATTGTGCTTAAAGTTCGCACGAAGCCGATCTTATACGGAAAGATGAAAAAGAACGAGCCTAACCACTCCCTGAGCAAGGCCAGCTGTCAGTCAACGCGAGTAAGGTAACCTCATGGCAACATACCAGTAGAACACGGCGAAGGTGAGCAGGGGAAGGATGTGCGGGTGCATAAGCTCAAGCATGACGACTGCTAACGGCGTACGGAAGTACTCTAGTTGCAATGCATAGTAGGTAGCTGCGAAAGTTTAGCCATCAGACGATGCGAGCTATTTCAGTTCTCTGGAAGCATACCAGTGCCGGTCTGCAACCATTCGCCGCCTGACTTGTGATACACTGACGTGAAGTACATCAGCGAGACCTGCATCATCATGGCAGCGTAAGTGATTCACTTCACAGATTGTCGGTCGAGATCAAGCTGGGGAAGGGAGAGAATTGGACCTGCATGAGAACGGCCAGTGTGCCAGCATTGATGCAGGTGTATTGTTCGCTGGATTCCACAATGTGGTCGCGGTCGCGATGATCATCGTTAGCCTCCTTCATGTCTAGTTCCACATCAAAGTCCAGCTCTTCCTCTGCCTCTTGATCAGAGCTCTCCTTCTTGACCGTCAAACGACGTGCTGCGCTAGCGCGGCGGGCAGGCGGGGAGCTCATGGCCATAGCGGCATCGACAGAGAAGACATCACCGAGAGGCAAGAAGAGGGCCCACAGCAGGCTGCATCGAAGCAGGACGTCGCCCGCGTGTAGGATGAGGTTGTTGCGCGCGTGTAGCGAGAGCGTCAGCAGCCACACCAGGCAGGCGGCGGCGCGCGAGCGCCAGCCGACGAGCATGGCCAGGGCCGCCACCGCGTGTAGCGCGAAGAGGCCGGCCTGCGCACCCCCCGAGGAGCCCATCATGTGGATGGAGAGCCACGCACTGTTGTTAAAGTACTCGAGAGCCACATGACGTGGCAAGATGCCGGCATCCGTGTAGTGGACACGTAAATCTTGGACGCGATCGACAAGATCGATGAGGACGGTGAAGGCGAGGGCCACCCTGAAGAACGCCACGCTACGCTTGTCTGCACCAAAGGCCACCTGGACCCAGGGCCACACGTACCGGGTCCAAAGGCCGCGGGCCAGGTGCAGCCATTCGTCAATGAGTAGCGCCGTCGATGAAGCCTCCCGCTGCTGCTTTTTCTTAATTCCTCCTAAATCTAATTTGGCCGAATTGACCAGAGATCGAAGCGGTTGATGATGGACACCCGAGCTGTGCTGTCCTGTTTTCCCTTTACTGGCGAGGGTGCTACGAGCATGCATCACCGCCGGTGGGGTTGGGATGCATCGAAATGCACCAAATAATCCACAAACGAACGTCGGACGAATGGCAGCTCACTATTTCAGCGGAGTATATGAAATTTCATGGCAGGTTCGAAATCACTTGCGCGAAACTTTTGCAAATAATTTGAAAATTGGACAAACGTTTCGAAAATGACAATTGCGAGATGAAATATAAATGTAACTTGTCTTTCATTCTTGCAAACCAAATTGCAGAACAAGACTCTCACTTCCGGCCAGCCAAAGGCTGTGCAAGGCACTGGGGGAGGCGTCGAAGCACTATCGACGGGTCCAGGCAAGCGCGAGCAGTTTGGCCGTGAAGAGGATACGAGTACAGTGTAATCTACAGTATAACATCGTAAGGCAGAGAGAAGAGATAGGAGAGAGAGAGAGAGAGAGACGAGGTTGCGAGGGTTCAGCAATAGTGCTGGACCCACTCCACGAGATCGGAGCACTGCGCGGCGGGCAGCTGATCGGCGAGGAGGTAGGAATGGACCGATGATTGCTGCTGCGGTCGGGAATACTGAGGCTGGGCATAAGAACTGGCGTGCTGCTGACCCACGGCCGAGGGCATCGTCCAGTTCCAACCAAAGTCGTCAGCGAGGTTCACTTGGTTGATGGCGGAGAGCGGCATTTCGAGATCAGGAGACACGAAGTCGTAGAAGACGGCAGGCTCGAAGTAGGAGGAGATAGCCGACTGTTGCTGCTGCTGCTGCTGAACGTAGTGCGGCTGAGTCTGCATCAGTGGCTGGCAGTGCTGAAGCGGAATCTGCTGGTGGGAGAACGACTGAGAATGCTGGAGTTGCTGCTGGAGGATCAGGTTCTGCTGGTGGCCGGAGATGTGAGGAATGGACTCGTAGGAGAACGACGTGCCGGGCGACTCATCGCCAGGGCAGAGCTCGAACTTGGGCAGCTGATCAAAGTCAAGGCACACGGCTTCCTCGCTGTTCTCATCGCTTTCCTCGTCCTCCTCCGGCTTCTCCTCCTCTTCCTCCTCTTCCTCCTGCTCCTCAGCATCCTCAACGGCCTCTTCCTCATCGACTTGTTCTTCCTCCTGGACGTCCTCAGCCTCTTCCTCTTCGTCATCCTGCAGCTGCTGCACAGCATCGGGGAGGTCGTCGGCGATGTACTCCTCGTCATCGTCATCGACGGTGGACTGAGCGGGCGAAGTGGGAATGGACTGACCGCCGGGCATGGAGAACGAAGGCGACGACGGAGCCGAGCTGAAGGACCAGGCCTCGGTGAGGCTGGCCGGAGCCTTGTCGGCGCTGACGATACGGCTGATGTTGGAAGCGGCCGCCGTGGCAGCTGCCCGCACGCGGCTGGCGCTGGTGGACTTGCGCGTGTTGGAGACGGAGGTCTTCTTCTTGTTGAGCTTGGACTTGACGGTCTTCTTGACGGGACGCTTGTACTCAACGTCCTCCTCGTCCTCGTCGAAGAGGAGGTCATCGGAGACTTCGGTCAGAAGGCCGTCGACGCGAATGAGGCGGTAGTGCTGCTGTGCCGAGCCGCGCGGACCCTTGCGATTGCAGCGCACGTCGGGGAAGGCCTTGCGCACGAGCTTGCCGAAGTAGGTATGGGAAATGGGTGTGAGGACACTCTGCTTCCTGCACACCTCGAGGTAGTGGGCGAACACACTCCTCTTGCTCACCGACGTGGTGGTGGCATGTTTGTAGTTCTCACGCAGCCTGCATGGTTACATACACGCAGGACAAGTTAGCCAAGCAAAAAGTGGTAGTCGAGAAAAAGAAACAAAGAGAAAAAAAGAGAAAATGCGAGAAAGAAAAGAACGAAAGCGAACTTCCCGCTTTTCGTTCTTTGGTCAAACAAGAGGGACACGTGTTCGTACGGGGAGAAAGAGAGAAAAAGGATGAAGTAAGAGGGGAAGGAGAAACACGCGCGCGTACCAAATAATGACTTGAGTGCGGTTCTCGAGCTGAAGAGCAGCACCTTCCATGATAACTTTTGGAATAGAAAACAAAAGAAGACGGGACGGCGGGACAAGGCAGTGGGGTGGAGTCAGCGCGGAGGCGACCGGCTAAGGGGATAGTTGAGGATAGATCGGAGCGCGTCAATCCTTGTGTAGGAGGATGTGCGGCAAAGCTGCTTGGCAATGAGAGAGCTTGTCTCTGTGTGCGAAGTGCGTGAGGGACGGGTGAGAAAAGACGGACTGGCCTTGCCGACGCCGTACTTATGCGTCTGCTCGAGGAGGACGGGAACAACGGGTGAGTAAGGGACAAATAGGAGAGGAGGGAGACAAGCACGCCCGGCAAAAACCGGCCGTAGTAGGTGCCCTCCGACGAGCCATGCGTTGGATTCGGCGAGATTTCGCAGGAAGGACACTCGGCGGTTCGTTTCGCCTGGCTACCCATTTGGAGCACGCCGAATTTCGACGTGGTCTCCACACGGGCAATATCGCTCACGTGACTGGAAATTTCGATCAATGATTTGTGCGTTCATCCGATTTTCGTTGGCATCGCCCAACGCCGGAAGATACCGGCCTACTCCGGAAGCTTTGGGATTGGTCCCACACTTGTGCCAAAAACTCGTTGGCCAAGCGACAAAGCCAATTCATCTCGTGTCGAGGCAGACGTTCCAGGAGTGGTGGCAAGATGGCGGAGAAAAGACTGAACGGACGCGGGAGGAACGGGGTAGCAATGAAGGTACGCTGGTAATGGAGGAACCTTACCTTGCATAAAGAGCAAGAGGAGAAGCAACGTGGTAGCTTCAACGCTGGGGTCTTGTCTCCCTCTTATAGCCGTATGTACAAGTCTGCTGTAGCTTGGTGGTGCACTTACAATAGGACCAGCGAATGGGCTTTGCCTGCAGATATGGCGGCAGGCACGATACGGCCGAGCGGCGGTGGCGATGTGGTTGTGGCCACGGGGACGGGGCTATCGGCCCTCGCACCGTTTGCCAGCTGACCCTCGTCGCCACTGCCGAAGGCGTACAGGTGCGGCCCTTCTCCATCAACAAGTGCAAGCCCGTGTTTAGATCCACAGGCTACATCTGGACATGCTCAGAACCTCTGTGAGTTGCGCCAGCAGACCCAAGCACACGACCAGACAAGAGCAAGGTACCGCGAACGCGGCACGGCGTTGGGAAGGTGACCGCGTGGGGTACAAAGTAGTCCTGGTCGTTGCCTTGCCCAAGTCGCCCGTTCTTGCCCAGACCAAAGGATAGCAGCTGGCCATCACGAGTGAGCAGCAGGCCGTGCCCTTCGCCAGCGCTCACCTCTGCAGACAACGCAGCAATAGACATTAGCTCAAAACCAAAAGACAGTAAGGAGAGCAGCAGTACTTGCAATCTCGTGATCGAGCACGAGTTCCTGAGGATAAAGGATGAACCGGGCATTGCCCTCCGTGAACTTGGCGAATTCGGAGTAGCTCAAACCAAAGAACAGCACTCGGCCCTGCTCATCAAGTACCATAGTGTTGGCACTCCCGCAGGAAACCGAAATGATGCGACGATCGGCAAGGGCTTCAATGACAGTGGGTTGAAGACGCTTGTTGAAGTCACCGTGACCCAATGCCCCCATGATGCCTGCCCCAAATGAATACACTCGCCCTTCCCATCCACCTTGTGAGATCACAAAGCAACGATCAGCCTTCGCAGGAGTTTTTGTACCATCAGAAGAGAGGATCACACTGTGGAAGTAGCCAGCTTCAACACACCTTACCGTGGGTGTTGATTGTGAGTCAGCTCCTTGGCTGGATGCAGGTAGATTGTCGGGCTGCGAAAAGACGATCTCACGTGGAAGATGTTGATCGAGCTCGTCATTGTGGCCCAAGCGGCCAAACAGGCCGAAACCGAAGGAGTAGGCCTTGCCATCTGCCGTGCACACAAGGGAATGCGCAGTCCCAGCCGACAGCCCGATCACTGGGGCGGTCGAGTCGAAGAAAGTGATGCGTCGCGGTTCAAAGCAGGTGATCTCGTTGCCATGGCCCAGTCGTCCGTACTGGCCAGACCCAAAGGAAAAGACCTGGCCACGCGCACTGTCATTCTTGGCTTTGGATCTTGGTTGAAGAGCATGCACATGGAGGCCTAAAGAATCTTACCGAACCGTCATCAGTGAGCACTAGCGAATGCTGTCCTCCAGCAGACACGGCAATGACTCTGAAGACTGATCATCAGGAGAAGGGATACGAGTGTAAGCAGTTTGGCGAGGAGGACAATGCGTTTGCCTGGCTGGTGGTGGCAGCACACAATGTGTGTGCTTTGGTGGGTGAATGAGGGGTCGTTGGGGGAAGAACGAGAACGAACGAGTTTCCCCCGAATTGAGATGGGGGATCGCGGCTGACAGGTGACACTGTCACACTGCCAGCGGAGTTGCTGTCGTGGGTGAACCGGTGATCCGGAGCGGTAGTGGGGCAGGTCACAATAGGGAAAAGGAACGTACGTGCCTTCAAGGAAGGGAATGGGGGTGAGGGCAGAGACCTGAGTGACGCCCTCGCCCAGCCCCAGGCAGCCCTGTGCACCGCCGCCACAGGCCATGACTAAGCCACGCATCATGCGCCTCCGCAGCACCGCGTCACTCGTAAGGGCACGCCATCTCCTGGTGTGGTAAGTCGAAGGATGGTAAGAGATGTGCATCTGGTGTAGTCCTCTTGAGGGGTGATCAAGGTGAACGTTGATCGATTAGATTCATCAAGTACACGTGTTGAGAGGAATGAAGAGAGGTCGCCTCTTGCATACCTACAAACCAGAGCAAGCTGGGGCAGGTCCCGCCAGGAGAGGCCAGAACAAAAGATGTGCGCCAGCACTTCGTCGACCAGCATCGCCGTCGTTCCTTCTTCAACGAGTGCTAGCACGCCGCCAGCCTCTGTCTCGTCATCACTTGGTTGTTGGCTGCCGGTGGGTGAACACACAAAGCGCAACTCATCAGAGCGTCTTCCATCATGTGGTGACTGTGCAGTCAAACTTTTAACTTACACCACGTACCCTTGCTGGTGGTCCTGGCCTGCTGTCGCTGAGTGGCTGCGGGGTCTCTTGGGCTGGCCACCAACCAAAAATTGAGACAGCACACGTGTTGGCCAAATAAATATTCAAAAGCACAAAATTGCACCGTGTGACGCGACCAAACAACGTATTGCAGATCCTCTCGTCTGCGTTGGCAGGCAGCGCGGAACGAATAAGCGATGATGAACTAAACCAAGCACCATTCGCATCCGTTCCATCGGTGATGATGGAAGGAAATATGAACGAATAAGGTTTTGTTGTGGTGTGGTGCTTCATCCTCAGTGTTCCGGGATCTGCAACGAGAAAAGGCCAATTTGGACATCACGCAAAATAGCAAGCTATGCATGACCGTTGGAACCGTCCTAACGGCTACTCCAGCCGGGAGCGGCAACGCACGACGAAAGATGCCGACAAAAGATGAAAGAGAGAGTAGAAGTGTAGTAGAAGACACGAAGAACAAGGGGAAGCTGAGGGGGATGGCATGTACCTCGCCTCTTGGTTGCACGTCTTTGCCTCCTTGCCGTTTCATCAGTTCGATCTATACTCCAAACCGAACGCAAGAGGAAGGGATGCAGAGGTCAGGTGCAGCAAGCAACACAACAAATGAGAGGAACGATGACACGAAACTAAAGGTTACCTTGCCCAAGGGTTAGAGTGCCTGCTTTTGTGGAAAGGGAACTGAACAAAACAAGAGGCAACCAACGGCCCTGAGCACCAACAACCACCATTACAGCCTGTAGGCGGTTGGCGTGTACAAACCGGTCATTTAAACGGTTAAAACCGGGGATCTAGGTACCGAAGAGCACCACCTTGTAGAGGCCCGAAAGATATCTTGATGAAATGAAGCCTCCTCTCATGTATCAGGCTGAGTTCCCTGGATAGAGCAATAAAGAGTTGACCAAATCCGGGGAGATCAAGGCGTGGTACAAGAGTAGGGCAACCCAACGGGAGCAGGAAGACGTAGCTGGTGGAGCCACGTGCCACGCATGTCAAAAGTACTAGGGGTGAGAACAAGCAAACTATTTTTCATGAACAGCTTACAGGAGCGTTGGAGTGCACACACCCCGGTTCGTTCAGGGTGATGGACGAAGGTGGCGCGGCCAGGTGCTGTTGCTGATACGTCACGCGTAGGCCGTCGTTGCTCTCCCAGTTATCAAATAAGTCCCTGGGCAGCGATTTAGAGCTACGGATGCAAGGGAGAGCTTCACAGATGGACCGCACCTGCTAGTCAACACACTGACGAAGATGTGCGCAGCTCCGCTCTTGAGCACATCGTCCAACCTAATGACTTGAGGTTGCGCTGGCCGAACCAAATCGAACAATTGATTCTAGAGGAGGAACCGTTGAGTCAGTTTCGGAAAAGCAAAGTTGAATACCGAGGCCAAGTACCATCACGTCGTCAGGATAAACTTTACCCGTGCCCGATTCTAGATCGCCAGGCTCAAGCTCAAGTGTTTCGTCAAGACCTTCCAACACGTCCTACAATCCCAGGCATAAGTCGTTCATAGTTCACTCTTGTCATTCCTAAAGTGAAATACCTTAAGAAAGTACTTGAGATCATATTCTGCCAAAAACCCTTTGTGATCTAGATCGAAGATAGAGAAGAAATATCGCAAGCTTGGTGCGCTATCTGTATTCGTCATGGCAAGCTGAAGATTGAGAAACTCCCGAAAGTCCTATGTCGAATACGATGGTATAAGTGATGGAGAGACATGGCACGATGAAAAGGCGATGTGTACCAGTTCGCCATCAACCGCAGGACGGGAAGAAAGAAGTTGGTTAATGAATGTGGCCGTGAGAGGAGGATCGTAAGTTCTCAAATCATCGGCACCCAGTTTTCCGTTGCCATCACTGACGCGAACCTAAGTTAGTCACCTCACCGAAGCTGAGCCATCAGTTGGGGAACATACGCGTCCAAAACCACAAAAGCCTTATACAAACGATTGGCGTTGTCAAGATGGAACCAGCTCTGGTCGCCTGGCATTAAAGATGATGAGTTTACGCATGGCGTATGCACATAATACCCAATGGGAATAGTACTTGGTGGCTCTTTTCGCATAGCTACAAGTTCTTTGAACATGGGGCTGGTGATTAATGACCGAATGCGAATAGATCCTATGATGGTAGTGAAGAGTTAAGTAGGCTGATTGGTGGTATCCACGATAAGGTGCCATTGCGCGCCTACCTTTGCCAAGTGGGTCTAGGAAAAAGAAAAATCTCCGTACAATCGTGCGAACGTACACATGGCGTAGGAAGGGGTAAGCTGCAATGTGTTCACACACGCTCGGTACATTGTCAAGGAACTCAGAAACATATCGATTCATGTCCTGCGGTGAACGTTTCCGGTAAGGGCAAAAGAAGTAGGCTCAACACAATTGCAGTAGCGACACGTACATCTTCCGTGAGTCGTTCATCATAATCGCCATCGTACAGACTCACGTTTATCCAGGCCTGTTCAAGGACAACTGCAAACGCCATTCTTAATACACATACTCGTGAAACCACTTGGGTGCATACCGTTGGCAATGATATACTGACACAACGCGTGCACTTTGATTCGCATATGTTCATCTCGTTCAAAGTAGAGAAAGGTAGACGCCTTAAAGTACTGCTTGCACCGCTCTGGCACGTTAGCTCCCACGAGCTTGAAGCCTGCATAGTCGATCTACGCCATACCGTAATGGTTATGCAGTTGATTGGCTAGAGCTAGACCAGCGAAGCTGACGCACCCGCCTATCATTTGGGTCGTGTGGTGGCGTGCAATGTTGGGTGAGGAGTGTGATCATGGCCTTGAGCTCCTCATTCGAGGGCACTGAGCGCAGCAGAAAAATGCTTCATGAGCCGAGTCTCGCCTCGCAGCGCGCCATTCCGTTAAAGTGGCGGAGGTTGAGCATTACCTGCAGCAGAACGCTTCTGAAGAGTGCGAATGCGAGCCTCAAGTTGTAACTCATTTTGTTTGGTCTCCTGCGATGTGATCTCGGTTGCGGACTGATCTCGCACATGAAGCGATTTCTTCTAGAATCGATCGAGCGCGCACTCTCATCTCAGATTCACTCATTTTTGTAAACGAAATTATGTATTTGGATCGTACCTTGGAGACTTTTGGTACCCGCAGGAACGTGGAAGTCAGAGAAGGCGCATTTGATGTCACCTCGGGCTTGTCTGGAGCACAGTACACCAAATGGTTGAGCATCATCTCCGATATACGGAGAAGAAGGGGAGGTCATCTCTACCTTGTTGCGCCAGGAGGTCCATCTCGCTACGTTCAAGAAGATCCCTCCCTCGTTGGCGATGACGTGTTCGTGTAGCGCGAGGGCCACCGCACTTGCTTGGTTGCCGCAGCTGCGTCGCCGCAGGTTAATCTTTTGCTTTTTAGCCTGCGCGCCAACATAAAAGAGAGTCTCGGTTGCAAAGCGCCGTTCGCGAACCGAAAAAAAAGCGCGCGAAAACTTTTTGTCGACAGGATCGCCACACGAGGCAACTTGCGGTGTCATCTGCTCTTGAGGTTCAGCGCTTGTGCACCTCTTGAGGTTCAGCGCTGTAGCACCCTGCTGCGCAGTCTGAGGCGGAAGAAGTGAGAACTTCGTTATTAAGGTGCTCGTCACCGATGAACAACCCTCTGCGAAGAAACATTGATGGCCTTACAAACGCTAGATTGATCAATAACTTAAAGAGTTGCAGCTTAACCTGCGATTATTTACATGTCATCGAAGAGAGGGTAACCCGAACCATCGGGTAAAGTGTATGTCACGAGCAACATCCAATCCTGCACATCACCACTCGTGAGCCCTCGCGGAAGATGCCAACAAAAGTGATGCTATGTACCAGTATCCACCAAACCCACACACCAGCTGCAGCGATTAGAATGGTGGTAACAGTGATTCCATATGAAACCGCTGAGTGGCGTGGGCCCCTCATAGGGCGACACATGTAACTAAATAAAAAGATGTCTCAGCAGAGTGTACAGCGTGGAAAGACACCGCCGTACGTACCATAGAGGACAACAAGGTATCAAACATAGAAAGATGTTGATAAGCAATTTGGCCACGCCACTGCCCACATAGCCAAGGTAGAGCCGATCAGCCCCACTATCCGCAAGCAAGGAAGTGAGACTAATATCCTTATCCATGAAGACACTCAATAAAGGAAGAACGTTACATGTTGCCAAGGAGGAAGCTGAGCAGGAAGGCCGTTTTGAGTGACTTTTGTTCATGATTGCAGGTCTCACCAGTCCATCTGTGTACAAGAATGCAGATCATCAGCTTCATAGGCCACTCAAATACAAATGCAGCAGCTCCCGCACCCTGGCGTGCAGACGCAGAAGCCTGACTGGTCATCATCCGTGGTGTTGGTTCGCACGCAGGTACCGTGGTTGCATGTTTCGTTGGTCGTGCAATCTGCACTCAAAATTAACATGTTTTTCGCCAATTTGTACAATTAATTTGATTTTTAATAGTAGAATTATTTCTTATATTAAATAGTTGTGTGCAGGGTGAGTGTACTGTGGCCGCCTGCAGGAGTGGCAGCGTGAAGCTCCTGAACGCTACGTATGGCCTGCCGCAGATCCTCCTGCGACATGACCATGCTGCGCACGCCGTGCACAAGCTGGCGGGTCAAGCTCCATCGGGGTGCGTCGTCCGCGGCCTCCACCGTCTCTATTCTGTCGTCTCCGTTTTCTGATGATGATCTTTGTGCGATGGCGAAGGGCAGCAGGCTCACCATGATTATGAAGAAGAAAAAAAGAAAGGTGACCGAACAAAGGCCTTTGGTCCGCCATAGCCGCTCTGCTCGTCCCTGTGATGGCATCTTCTTGATTTTGATTTTTGAATCAAAAATTTCAGAAAATTTAAATACTTTCCAAAACGTTCAAAAGGAATTTAAGTGTTTCGCAAAGAATTTCAAAATCAGCAAACACGTGCGTAGAAGCAGAGGATGGAGATTGAGGGATCAGCAGCTGCGCCGACACCCTCGACGCCGACTGGGTCGAGGAAGATTTCGGTGGTCGTGGGCGGCACCTCGCCCGGCTTGCGTGGTTCGGCATCTTCATCGCCCATGCCGGCATCGCCCTCGCCATCTACTACGCCATCGAGCAACAAGCGCAAGCGCAAGATTACCATCAAATTGCCCGCCATGTCGGCCCTCCAATCGCCCACCTCGCCCGCCTCGTCCAATCCTGCCTCCTCCCCCTCCCCATCCTCTTCGGCATCGGGGGCGTCCTTCATCTCCCTCTCTTCATCCCTCACGGCCCTTCCATCCTCTACTTCGACATCATCATCATCCTCCTCCTCCTCTACAAGCACATCCCCTCTTCGACATTCGAGTGCATCGGTACTCATGACTTCGCCCATCATGCCTTCGTCCCCTGCAGCTCCTACGTCGCCATCCGTCATGACCACCGAGGGATCGACTTCTTCTTCCTCTTCTTCTTCTACTTCGGCTCTCACATCTGCCACCTTCTTGGCGCCCTCGCTCACCTCCTCGCCATCTCTGCCATCGTCACCGTCGTCTTCGCTGGCGTCGCCTTCGCTCGGGTTGGCGGCCGCCGCCGGCGGGACCGCCAAGCGCGTGAAGGGCGCGCTCGTGGAGCGGCCCATCATTTACGGCAACATCTCGTGGTGGCTGGGCAAGAAGGCCGAGGAGACCCGTACGCACAGGTGGACCGCGTACGTGCGCGGTCCACACAATGAGGATCTATCTTACTTCATCAAGAAGGTGGTGTTCACACTCCATCCGTCGTTTCCCAACCCTGTGCGAGGTACACACTGCACGCGCGACTGTGATGATTGATCGCTCATCAATGCATTCTGCGTGGTTCCTCTGATGCACATGTATGCCGCAGCGATCGAGAAGCCACCATACGAGATTACAGAGCATGGATGGGGCGAGTTCGAGCTTGGTATCCGCATTCACTTTGTGGACCCGCTTGAGGTACCTCCTACCCTG
>CDEZ01023924.1:2178-15977 GCA_000826365.1 Acanthamoeba royreba
GCCCAGCTCCCCAGGTGTTCGTTTATTGCGCACACTAACCCGAAACCTTAGGTTCCTTCGAGATAGACATGTTCAGGGTGGATGCACCCTTTCCGATTGTAAGGCGCTTCTACCTTTCCTTTCAGCCAACTGACATCAAGTATGACTACGTACATCGCAAGTTGTATGCCGTCAAGCAAACCGAGCACAACGAGGCACGGCAGCACAGGTTCTGTTCGCGATGTTCACCTCTTACACGTGCTCCTGATCCAGATAGTGGAGGTTGACACTGAGACCGGCAAGGATTCCCTCATTCTCACATTCGATGACAACTACTCCGTGTTGCTGGGGTCTGCGGGTTTCGATCCGTACAATCGGCGCTACTTCGTAGGAGGAACGGACGGGAACAACAACAACATCATCATGCAGTTCAACGTTGCGACAGGGAAGTTGGAGCAGGTCATCCGCGTGCCGATTGAATACGATCAAATCTTCTGGAACAGCAAAACCAACACTTTACTGGGCCTCACCAACAACACTCTCGTCGCGCTCGACCTCCAATCACTGCGAACGGTGGATCTGGCCTTCGTTCCGGGCATACCAAGCCTCTTTGGAGGAACTTTCGATGAGCTTCATCAACAATACTACACCGTTGCAACCATGTTCAGCCAGATGCAGTTCACTCACGTGGATCTCGCGCAGCGTCCGATCAAGCGCACCACGCTCAACATTTGGAATGATTTCACCTCTTTCTTTTATGTACCCGCAAAGTCCAGATGGATATGAACGTATCCTTGGAAATATAAACTGCATCTCTTCTTTCCTTGTGGAGTGACCATCTCGTTCAATAAAGCGAAGGGACGTGGGCCGAATGGGAAAATCGCCAAGCAAAATGAGAAAATCAAGGAAATTGAAGAAAATAGTTCGGAAAAGAAAAGGTACGTGATTGCCGTGATCTTGAGGACGTAAACTGGTGGACGAAGATGAGTGCGTGATCCCCTTCATGCCTGCTACTGAGTCACTTTAATTTTGCTTCCAATCTTTACCGAATAATTAGCCAAGCCTGAGTAGCCAGATTTTCTTTAAAACAGAAATAATAGAACAAATTGGCAGAGACAGATGAACCGGTGGTTCTCACCCTCGTTCCTTCTCATTTCGTCTGTACAGAGCAACCTTCTGCGAGCCAGACTGCCACAATCTCTGCCCTGCTTGTGGTGCTGACTTTCTCGGCCCTGCGCATTTGGGCCGTGACGTTCGCCTCGACCGAGAAGTTCACCATCCTCGGCGGCTTCGTTAGCTCGCTCCTCTTCTTCTTCTCCCTCCTCGTACTGCCCTTCTTCTCCTCCCCTCTTCCTCTCTCTCTTTTGTCATTTTCCATCACTCTCACTCATGTCCATACAATGGCAGACGATCGGCAATCTTAAGAATGAGACCGGATGGATTGAGGTCATCCTGAGCCTGATCGTCGCCATGGGTGCTGCGGCCACCGTGCACCGTGTGTGCGTCACTACGTGGTAAGTGTCCTGCTCAAAGGAGACCCTCTTTGTCTGAATCTTGGCTTACCCCTTGCGGCACACGACACAGCTTCCTCTTCTCGATGGGCCTCCTTGTGTGGATGAACTACGCCTCGCAGAGCATCAATCAGAAGGCGCTTGCGGCCAACGTGGGCACTCCCTCGAAGAAGAGGAGGTGAACACATGGGCAAACCTGCGCGTGTGTACAAGATGGATTCTGGATTGATGGAGGTTCTTCATTAATTACAAATCACACGAGTCCACAACGCTTAGGCTGCGCGTGCAATGGATATGAGGGTCTGTCAAGATCATGAGAATGGGCTCAGTATAGCTGAGCGGTGCGGCTGAGGTCGATCAGGTTTCCTCCTCGAGGCTTTTGTCGTTCATCGCGGATCATGTCAGTGGTACCTTCGAAGGTAATTACAGAAACCTGCTCCTTCTTCCTGGCCGGCAGCACGAAGTGATTGTCGCAATGGGGGCAGTACTCGTCGGTCTCATCCCATTCACTGCATTCATCATGGGACGAAGATGAAGGAATTAAAAATGAGGAAAGGCCGAGGAGGAGAATGGAATGCAAGGAATGGACATGACATAAAATGAAGCGCACCTGTAGTCCTTTCGGAAACACTTCTTGCACTTCTTGCAAGCAAAGACCATCTCGTACTGCTTCTGTAGCTCGTGGTCGGTCTGCTCAGCATGGCACTCGGCACAATCGAACCACCGCTTGCAGCAGGGAGCGCGGATGGAAACCTGGGCATTGAGAATGTGCTTGCACATCTTTGAATTCCGGTCGGTGCCTACTGGAACAGATGGATCTTGTGGTGATAATGACAAATGCAAATTTGTGTGTTGGCGGGAAATGATGTCTACAGAATATGCTGCGCGGGAAATCGAAACACAGAAATTCGAAGAAAATGCTTTTCTGCCTGTGAGTGGCCTCAGTGCGAACTTGAAGAGGAGGCTGCAACGGTCTGTTCAATTGTCTTTGCCAGCTCCTTGGCTTCTTTCTTGTCGATACCCTGATAAATAATAGTGAGCTGAAGCGCGAAGGAAAAGAGAAAGGCCGAATATACCATGCGACCTCGCCAGTGTTCTGGGACAAGGGCGCCATGCTCAATGTAGTTATCCAAGAGTTTCTCCACTTGGGCCTCTGTAATGAATCCGAACCAGTCACCGCGAGGATATATCACCACCACACCTGTGCAAGTGATCCACGTCAATATTCATTTTCCAGCTGCACGTGGCATGAGACGTACCTGCATACTAATGGTGTTCATTCATGATCCACGCCAGAAGTTGTGAGCATAAATACTACAAGTCGTGACATTGAGCGAAGCAAAGCGTACCTTGTGCCCTCCAAGATGCGAGCTCTGTCGAACCACAACCTTATCTTCACCAATACCACGTTCACTAAGCAAGTTCTTGAATGTGTTCACGACAATTGGTCCCTTTTGATCAATGTGAGCGTTTTCCGTTACTACAAGAATGCATTTGGTAATACCATCAATGCGTACCTGCTCACCACAGCGAGTGTCTCGGTTGTTGTGGCAGCACACTAGCACCAGCTGGCTCTCATAAGGTTCATGCTTAACTCGGTCGCTAACACGACCATTAATCAAGTGATCTTCAACAATAAACTACACATGTGGATTTAGCTTTGGTTGAATCCACACTTGAAACACTCTTGAGCATTGTACCGGCAACGTCTTAGTGGTAACTCCAAGGTAGCGAATGCACTCTGTACAAGACACGCGCCTGGTTAGTGTCGCATGCCTTAAATGAACTCTGGCCATCCATCCTTCCGATTCCTTCAAGACCTGCCGAGCAAGAGGGATAGAATACCCGGAAAGACAATGAGATCCGTGCCCTCGGAAGACTTGCTCTTCTCATCAGAGTTGGTGAGCTTGAACTTGAAGGTGAGCTCCGCCTTGCGCGCACTGATCGCCTTCTTGGCCTCGCTCGCAAAAGAACCCACGTCCCGGTCGATCTTGGCGCTCCACTCGTTGGGGTCCGTGCCCGAACAGATGACAAAGTGCTTTTCGTACTTCTTAACAGTGCCCAACAACTGGGCATTGTACATAGGGCTTGTAGAAGTGGGCGATGCCTCTGTTGCACAGCCGCCCTGAGCCATCGTGAGCCCACACGCACAGGTAGGCTCCGTGGATTGAGTCGGGAGCACGCCACTCACTGGCTCGGGTGCCGCCTTGGTACGGAGCGCAGCCTTCTTGTTGACATACCATGCGCCAAGGAGTACGGCACCAGCACCCACAAGGGCGGCCACCTGCACCTTCGTCTTGCTGTCCATTACGAGAGTGTAAGAAGGAAGGATCCTTTGGAAGAAAATAAGAGAAAATATTTTCTTACTGTTGTTTGGAATGGTGATCGCATTGGGTTTCGTCTTGAATTTCGTTTTGAATTTCGTTTTTCAAAAAGGAAACGCAAAACGCAACTTGCACTCAAACACGCTAAAACAAGCTCCTCACCACTTCCTGCCACCAGCACTGACCTCACGCATCTGGAGCTGCTCCTCACGCTTCCTCCTTTCCTCCTCCGCCCGCTCCTTGGCCTTTCGCACGGCCTCAGCGTACTTCTCCTTGAAGTACTGCACACCATGCTTCTGCAGCGCGGCTACCCAGTTGCGCACATCGGGGACACCGTTCTGTGACTTGGACGCAGCGGCCATCACTGTTAAACGCGCGTGATGGATCTTGTCAGTGGACAGACAAGTTGTTTTCAAGTACGGTGAGAAAGGCGTACGTCGGAAGAAATTGAGTACTTCCAAAAGGTAGACATCTTCGAGTTGGCCTTGGTATTTAGGAGCGATAATAAGGTTCTCTTGCTGCATAACGTGATTCCTGTCGACGTCCATCACAATTGTCTGCACCCGCTTGAGTTAGTTGGGCCAGCGGAAAGGCACAACAAAATGGAGAGCTAACCTTCTCTAGCGCTCTGTTAATGACCTTGAGATCCTTCACGTTAAGATCGCCATTCACCACAGTGGCGTCGAGGAACAGTCGGTGTGCAGCGTGGTGGTTGGGATCAAGCTTCTCAATCACAGGGCCCCAGCTCTGATAGCCATATATTGTTTAAGATCTTTTCAGTAATGACCGTAAAGCTAGTGACACATACGTTAACGGGCTGCAGACTCCAAATAACGACTTCGTAATCCTGCGCAAGCTGGGCAAGGAAAAACTCAACACCAGGACGCTTCTTGGTGAGCATACCACCTGACATCGGCTATAAAAGATTTTTAGAATCTGATAATCGAGGAAGCAGTGTTCGAACAGTACCTGGTATTCTTGCACCAACAATACTTCATCTGCGATGACGACGGTGATAGGCTTACCGTAGGGAGGAGGATGCGGATCAGGCAGCGCCTTTTTGTTCTCGTCAATGTTCAGCAGCTTTTTCTTTTGTTCCTCTATCTTGGCCAGAATACCGCTGAAGAAGCCCCCTTCCTTGTTCTGTTGTTTTGCGTGATCCCAGAATAAGTACATTGCGCGCGTTGCAATATCACTGATGATCAAACAACAGTACCTTGTCGTCCTCCGCAGCGTAGACCACTCCTGGTCAGCATGAGCGAGCCGACAAAGAAGAGAAAAAAAAAGGGCTGACGGTGAGCAAACGTTTGGTGCAAAGCCTCATAAGCAGCTACGCACCAGTGAAACCGCCGACCACAGCGACGATGACTCCTCCGAGCACCGCGACTTGCATACGCGCAGGGCCCCTTGAAGACACGCCCTCCGTAGCGGTAGAAGTGAACCTCTGTTGGAAGGGACGACCTGCACCGGCATCATCAGAGATTAATTAATGAATTATTTATTATAGAGGAGAGAAAATTAAAAATAATGAGATCTAATGAATCCCCGCATGGGGCAAGAGAAATTCAAGTGCGGATCCAATTACCCAGATGGGTGTGCAGACGCGTGCGGGGGGTGAAGAGGCGCTGCGTGGGAGATACAGTAGAAGAGAGCGGAGCACTGCCGCGGAACACGGGACGTGTGGCGGATGGGAGCCGGCTCAGCAGCTGCGATGAGGAACGCGGTGCTGCCGTCCGTGCAGCAGCACCAAAGATGCCCCCAGCATTGGGCAATATGGAAGCAGTCGCAGGTGATGTGAACCGCCTCATTCCTTCTTCCTGGGCTATGTCAATTTACCAGCGCAAGATGCTCGCAAATCGCCAGCAAATCGTCCGAGATTCGAGGAACCACCAACCCACAAAAATCCCAGACTTGAAATGCTTGCACAATTTCGAAACATTTTTGAAACTGTTTGGATTCTGGCATATTTTAGAAGAAAAAGAAAAAGAAAAAGAAATTAACAGCAAGAAAATAGACACGTGTAAAAAAGATGGGGGACTCGATGTGGGGCCGATTCTCGGCCTTCACCGACCAGCTCAGTCAGCTGACGAGGGAGGTCATTGCTGACGACGACGAGGAAGAGTACGGGGAGAAGCCCGAACAGGAGGAGCTGCAGGAGGATTCAGATGAGGACCTGCGTCCTCCTTCCTCTCTTCGTGCGGACGTGGCCACCAGCGCCGGCAGTGGCGAGAACACAGACGACGTGGCCAAGTTGAAGTCTATCATCGCCCGGCAGAGACGTGAGGTTCTCAGTGCCTTCCTTCGCCTTTTTCCACCCCTTCTCTGGTGCTCTCTTGGCGTTCCTTGTGACTAAAGCGCTACCTTGTCGTGTGTGTGTGTGTGTGTGTGTGTGTGTGTGACATGGGGCGAGTGCAGCTCGAAGGAAGACAGAAAGAGGTGCATGACGTGAAGGACAAGTGGGCTGCCAGTCAGAGCAACTTTCAGAAGATGCTCGCTGCCAAGCAGGTCTCTTTTGCCTCTTCCTTGCTCTCTGTCTCTAGTCTCGCAGCTCTGGAACAGCGACGTGTGCATGAGCGCGTGGAGTGAGTCTTACAGCGTGCTGTCCTGTTCTTTGTGCCTTGTTGAATGCAGGAGGAGATTGNCACTCTACAAAGAGAGAATATGCAGCTGAGTGAGGTGAGCTCAGGCAAGACTGGGCTCCGCGTGTTCCCGACATTGGGTGCTTAACATCATGCCTATCTTCGCTTCATTGCTGCCAACGATCGTGAGCTAACCACACGAACAGCCGGTCCCGGGAATGTTGGTGCTCCTTCTCCTGCACGATCGCCTAGCATTGAATCTTTACAGGAGCTGTCCGAAGCTGAATCTGAAAAAGGTGTGCCAACGCCCGTGCTTGAAGCGATGTTGGGATGCTTATCGTTATACAACAGTTGCAGAACTCTCCAATCTTTTGGCGAAGACAAAGCAAGAAAATGAACAACTCAAGCGCCGATTAGCTGACACGGCAGCCTCATCAACCCCAGAACGTCAGGTAGATCCTAAGAATGGTCCTTAAGCTCAACTAGCTCCCTTTTTCACGTTTTCCGTCAACACACAGTCTCGATCAGAGCCAAATGAAGAGATCGCAACACTGCAAGCTCAGCACCAAGAGAGATTGAAGAAAATCATCGAAGCACACAACCAGGATCTTACTCTCCTACAGGTGAGCCTCAGCCTTCGTGTTCCTCTTGAGTGCAGTGGTGTAACTATCAACGCATCAGGAAACGTACCAAGGAACACTGGCACGGCTTAAGGAAACTGATGCTGCTCTGGCAGAAGAGAAAAAGAAAGTTATAGAGTTAGAAAAGAGGAATATCACCCAAGCCTCTGCACCCTCGTCGCGTTCAACATCAACCGATAACGTGCCGCAGGCGGATCGCGAGCTTGCAGAGCGCAAGCAGGATGGTGAAAGGTTGCGAGAGCTGAGAGAAGAAAATGACAATATGAAGCGCAATATCCTCGAACTGCAGAGGAAGAATGAACTGCAGCAGGAAGCCATGAACAAGGTTACATTACGCTGCATTCATACCACTAGATCAATTCAACTGACGGCCCCGCTCTACAGTTGAAAAATCAAGAAGAGGGGACAATCGGAATGGTGCAAACGCTAATCACAGAGAAGGAGCGGCTCCTATCCGAAAGAGAAGAGCTCATGAACATTTTCCGCAGCTTGAAGCTGGATGACGTACCTCCACCCACTCCCATTTGATATTATCTATAATCGTAACTCTTTTCTACAGACAAAAACGCATGATGGAGAATCGCATACGCGAGGAAAGAGTGTCATTTCTTTGGCTCGCCAAGTTGGCGACAAGCTTAAGGTGCTAGATTCGAAGAACTCGCTCATCGAGAAGCTGGATATCGCGCTGCGGGAAGCGTCTGAAGAAAAGTCCAGACAAGCCGCTCTGCTGCAGACCACTCTTCAGCAGCAAGAACAACTTAAGGAAGAAATTGAGCGGCTCTCGGCTGAAAACACACGCCTGCAGACAGAAAGTGCTAATACTCTTGGCAACTCGGCCGAGCAGGACCGACTGAACTTGACACTACAAACAGAACGTAACGAGAAGGATCGGATTAAGAAGGAGTGTGAGGTGCTGCGTGACGAGCTCCGAGCGCTGGAACGCAAACTCGATAGTGAGAAGTCTGAGCGAGAGCGGCTGCAGCGAGAACTAGAAATGGAACAACGAGAGCGAGAGATCGTAGGCTCTACAACAACCAAGGCTGGAAGCCCTAACGAAGAACGATTAGAGGTTCTGGAGCGAGAAAAGTCGATGCTGGAGAAGAATCTGCGACTACTTGAGCTTCGACGGAGAGAGTGGGTAGAAAAGGAACTGAAGTGGGAATCTGAACGATCTGATATGGTTGCGAAGCAAGGACTTTTAGAATTAGAGCTTGGCGAGTTACGTACAGCCAAAGCGCGACTGGAACAGACCCTGGCCTCCACCGGAGGGCAGACACAACAGCAGGTAATCGCCTTTGTGTCTCAATTACTTGTACTTGTAATCACCTCTTTCATGTGCAGAACGATGTACTAACCAAGGAACTCGACGAACTTCGGACCAAATGCGCAGACTTGGAGCAGAAGAATAGCCGATTGCAAGAGTAACTGCCCTTTGATTTGAGAAACTTATGATACACTAACCTCCTCCTGATGATCAGGCAAGTGGGCGAAACATTACTCCAAGCTGGAGTTACTGCTGCGGAAGCACAGAGAACTACTCAACTTGAGGCACAGGTAATTATCGCATCTCGGATGGCGTAGCTGCACACATTTAAAAATGTTATGCCTTCCAGCTGGAGGAAGCTAAAAAGAAACTCGACAAAGCGAACAAAGATTCAGAGAGACTACGTATTCACTTAATTGACTCCGAAGACACGCACAATCTTCAGCTTATTGAACAACAGAAGAAAATAGATGAGCTTAACAAAAGGTTCAGCTGGATGTTAGCTTCATATTACGTCAGGTCTGACCAATATCACAGGCTGGAGGACTATGAAGGGAGGGAACACCAGATGAACGATGTACTAGCACGATATGACCAGCTTGTGGTTCGATCCCTTCTACATTCCTATTACGCTATTTTACTTGACTCAATTCATCACTAGGAGGAGTACAGGGAGAAGCAGATCGAGTGCGAGGAGACGACAATGGCTCTAATGAATCTTCAAACAGTGTTGGAACAGTTTCAATCTCAAAAGGAAGCTGAGGTGCGATCGCCATGTCTTACGCTAAGCCCTGATAAATCTTAATGCGCGGATTTATGAGATAGGTTCGTTATGAGGTGGCGAACCTTCACAAGCAGCTCGCTGCGGAGCAGGAAAAATCAAAGCGATTGTCACAAAATCTTGAAGAGGCTTCGGTAAGTTCGTTTATTGAAACTTGTATTCAGCCCTCTTATTCTTTGGTGGATACAGAAAGCATACAAACGCTGTGAAGAAGCTGAAAAACATATCCAAAAGCTGCATGAGGAGCTGTCTCAGAAGTCTCGTGAAATCGTAAAACTAAGAGAAGAAGGTATGTGATCAGAGAGACTTGTATCAGGTGCTAGCTTGTTAGATGATTCATCTTTCCCCTCACAGCTGAGCCTTTAAGAAAGGCCCTAGAAGAGAGTATGCGACGACTTCACTCAGCCACAGAAAACGGAAAGAACATGGTTGATAAGTACGATTGCCTTCCTCAACAGGATAATGAAACATACATGCTGACCATACTCTTAACCAGGCGCCTTGTTGCCAAGCTGGTTGTTACATACTTTTCTCGTCAGTCCAACAAAGCGGAGGTGCTTAACATCATGTCGTCTATTCTCGAGTTCACCGACGATGAAAAGATTCAGGTAACTTCACTGTTTGGGATTCTTGCTTCTGATCATCGATAGCACTGACCTCTCCCTAACGTGCAGGTGGGTCTGCTGAAACCGAAAAGAAGATGGCTATTCTTTGGAGATGATGGGGCCAAGGACACACCCAAAGAGAAGTCACTCGCAGATCTGTGGGTAGAATTCCTCCTTCAAGAAGCTTCTGAGAGTACGTAGTTCCTTGGCAGAAGCGTGGACATTTCTTCTCTTTTCATCATCAATTCCAACAGATGCGGAAGAGAAGCAACAAACTACCTCAACATCGAACACAAAGGAGGCTTCTAAAGAACAGATCCCCACTACGACCCTGCCCAAGGACTGGGAGCAAAAGCTGAGTCAGATGAGCGCCGCCACCAAGAGCTGGTCCGTCACTCCATCGCTCGACGACGCTTCTGCTACTCTCGCGGTGAACTCGCCCGTCACGCAGAGCAAGACAGGCACCTCTTAGGAGATGTTTGAAACGATTTCAAATTTTGGAAATGCATTTTAATTTCCTTTGTATTTTCTCTTTGGTTAAAAAAGGCAAACCACATCAATCAATCTCGAAGGAAGGATGCTGTCGAATTTGGTGTCTGGCATTACTAAGGTTGGAGAGGGATTTGATGGCGAAATCAATGAGCCCATCGAGATTCATTATCACAAGTTACTCGGTACTCTTTCTTTTCTTTTAATCCTTCAAAATGGCACCTCTCCCTTGCAGATGGATTTGAGGCTACGTTTTTTCTAAAAATCAAAATAAATACTCATAATGGACATCTCTTCCTCTAGAGTGGCTGGTGGACAGGAGGAAGGTGCAGGCCACTTGGAAGCAGGAGCTGCGCAAGATCAAAGACAAGGTGGCTGCCGCTCTGCCCGAGCTGCCTGAGGACAACGTGGAAATACAGAAGCTACTCAAGGACTACCAGCCTTGTACGTCTTTTGTCCTCATGACTGTGGAACAGCCGCGTGCTTGCGATGTAGCTGCATCGAGAGTACACATGATGCAGGCCTGTGACTTGACTGTCTGACACGTTGCTCTGCAGCGGACGTGCATTACTTCCTGTGCAAGAAGATATTCGAGGTGCTGGAGAAGACCGATGAGGCCAAGGAACGCAATCTGTTCGGCCAGTACAGCGCCAAGAGGCTGAAGGATTGGCAGGACATCATCAAGAGCTATGAATACAATTTCACCTACCTTGGCGAGGCCGCAGAGATGCTTATCTCGTCCGTCAAATACGAAATGTAAGCGGCAATCCTCTGCCCATAGACTTGAAACACAGCACTAATCTATTTACTGTCGTGCTGTACAGTCCGTCACTCACGAAGAGATTGGATCGGTGGCACAACCAAGTCGACGAATTCTCTCGCAAGGAAGGCGACTACACAAAAGCTGCGGCCGAGTGCCGCAATCGATATGAGAAGGAGTGCAAAGCTATGGGCATTCCAGTACTCTACCATTCAGTTATGCAGTTTTGTTGAAGGTCACTGATGAGTACACGGCCATAGGGCAATGATGTGAAGGCTGAATTGGGAGGCCTTGTCTCAGAGCTCCCTAAATTGTTGGGTGAGGTGGCTGCCACTTTGCAGTCATCTGACAGCGTGGAAAAGGCGTGTCAGTATTACAAGGCATTTATACAGTACACTCTGTCGACTCCCGTAAGTGTACGTTTACCTGTATACCTGAGTAAGAGGCTACGATTGCTGACATGGGCGAACAGGAGGGCCGTAACACAGGAGATTTTGAACTATGCCCCACACTCATGCGCGTGATGAAGAATGGCAATGAACTGCTCCATGCAGGACCAGCGGAAAGGTACTTCTCAATTAACCATGATTCTACGAAAGATCTAATATTACATGAAAAGCAGCTCAGAAGCGGCTGCTCCATCCATTACTTGGGACATTGGCGCTGACACCACGACAAACGATAACTCGGAGTCGATTGCTATCGACTGGAGCGCTTTACCAGCTGAGGATTCCACTCTAGCTTCTACTGAATCCAGCACCCCAGCTATCTCGTGGGATATTTCCGTGGAGGTAGGTGAGACTTATCGCCTTTCCTAGATCTGTTGCTTAACAGCCTATCTAGAGCGGGGAGACGGGAGAGAACGGTGAGCCGACTATATTGAATTGGGATATCACCACAACCCCCAGTGGCGACATTGGCTCTGGCGACAGCACAAACGTTGCTGATAGTGGTACCTTACTTTGGCATGACAGAGCGGCCAACGTTATCTCATATTCTATCCCTCTGTAGGAGATACCTTGATCGACTGGGACATTTCACTGGAGGCTGAAGGAGAGGCTGTCATTGAGGTTGAGGCTGCCGGTGTTGAGGCTCAGGCTCAACCGGCAGATCCACAAGCGTCCTCTAGCACACATCCAAGGGAAACACTGCTTGAAAATAATGAACAGCGCAACCTATTCCTTACAGATCTGCTTGAGGTACAGCATATTCTTCTTGGCCTCCTTAGTTGAGTTTACTGATTCGTCTTCGTGCGGTGACCATAATGCAGTTGAAAACTTTCCTTCAACAACGATTGGTAGAGCTTGATGCGAAGGAGGATTCTTCTTCATGGCTGCATGAATCGCAGCAACGCAGCGCTCCAGCAGCGGTGCAACAAACCAAGCAGGGCGTGCAGAGCTTTTTAAAGAGCGTAGATGCTGTCATCGATGCCCTCCATAGCCGCAAAACAAGGCAGCTCATCGAGATCAAAAACTCCAACAAGTAAGCACTTCTTATGCTGTGAAGCTGCGGGAAAGACTGAATGCGCTGCAGGTATTTGGAACGGTTGGCTGGACAGATCAACCATCACCTTGCGCAGGCGAATTCAGTGGAAGCGGCAAAGGTGGAGGCTATCAGGCAAAGGAACGAACTTCAGGACAGCATCAGACAAACCCAGCCACGCATTGCTCAACTCTCCCGGCTCGCGAAGGAGCTGCGAAAGCACATCGAGCTCTCCCTCTCTGCTCAGTACAGCAACCGACGAGTCAATCTCATCGGCGGCGACCTTCAGAATCTCAAGTAACAAGGAAAACGTTCCGGCCTCATTACACTACAATCTGCAGTTCTTACTCCTTCGCCGTGCTGCAGGAGTTTGATTGCTGCGCCATCACGCATCAGACGTGACAGCATAGCACACCAACCAAGTACGCCAAATAAGAAGGATTTTCCTCCATTTTCATCGGAATGATTGGAATTTGTATTTCCTTTTACAATTTCATATTTTCCTGATTTTCTTTTTTGTCCGCCCCCGCAATAAGAGCCGCTTGTCTCTTCTCTCGTGGTGTCGCGCCAGCCTCTCCTCAACCCTTTGCCATCGACGGTAAATTCATCGTTACCGCAGCAACATTAACGCCACACAGCCCATCCTAAACGAAGATGACCAGCCCCAGTGGAACCCCTGCCATTAGCATCAACCGCACACCCCAGAACTTCAATTTTGCCGACCTCTCGACCACCCCCGGCGGCACCATCTATGCCACTACTCCTGGCGGTAAATTCTCCAGGCCTCTCTCTTCTACATTATTTCTTCTACATTATTTTTAATTGTTGCCTCACATTGAGTTGTTTTTTCTTACATACGTGGTGTATGCTGGCCATCTGGATTCTTTTATTATGTGAATATGATATGATCCCTTTCACATCTAATTGCTTGCTTGCTGTGGTGTCCACGTCAAGGCACACGCATTGTCTATGATAGAAGCGCTCTGCTCTTCTTGCGGAACTCGCCTCTGGCCAAGACCCCGCCCAACAACATTGCGTTCATCCCTGGCGTAACGGGCCCTGATGTTGCCTCCAAGGACAAGGTAATAATTGAATCGTTTTTTGGAATTAGTGACGGCCTTCCTTACACATGAGCTTTGCAGACGAAGCAAGAAAAGGTGAAGGAGCCTCGGGACAACAAGGACGATGGTACGTGCATCACAAACACCCTAATCATTGACTTCGCAAGAGCTGCCCCTCAATTCTTATTGCACTTTGTTGTACAGATGAGATGTTCAAAATGGACTGAAATGGCGTCGGCTGCGCCCGTTTGGATCCTTTCGTCATGCGTTTGTATGGGCTGTATTGGAGAGGAGGAAAGATTGGAGGATACATCGGAGCGTGG
>CDEZ01023925.1:0-18043 GCA_000826365.1 Acanthamoeba royreba
CAATACGCCATTTTTGGTAGTACAGCAAGATCTCGCCGAAGCTGAGGTGCTCAATATATTTACCTCTCCATCAAAACCAATTTAATTGTTATAGTGGCTGGATTGCGCACGTGGATATCTAGGCTGCAAAGAAAGACCATGATCGAACCGTCACAGCGTACGCAAGTGCGAAGGCCAAGGTGGCCAAGATCAAGGGAGCGAAGAAACTTGATCAAACGAAACTTCATGAGGTAACTCCACGACACGAGATCCAGTGTCCTCGAAGCTCATCAGCTTTTCTTTTCGTAAAGGCGGAAAAAGAAGAGCAAGACTGTAAAGAAAACTTTGAATCGAGCGTGGAGGAGACGCTCGTCGCTTTCAAGAAGCTGCTCGGCAATGACCAAAAGTATCTCAGTGAGGTACTAATCTGTACATTTTTCTTCATCCATGTCCGCATTGAATTCTTCCCCATCTTCTTAGGAACTGTGCATGGGATACCTTGATGCGATGGAAAAGTACCTCTTGGCTGGCCAAGAAAAAGTAGGGCAGCTGGTTGAAGATCTGAATGAAATTAAGCCTGGCCTTGTTGACCCTGTACGTCCTCCGGTGTCCACAAACAAACATTCGATGATTTCTCACAAATGCCAGCAGGGCAAGCCGACAGAATCACGGACGATGAAGACTGTAGATGTAAAGGGCTACACCGACAAGCTGCGAAAGACTCTTGCCAGTCTGCAAAAGGAAAAAGAGAAGGAAAAAGAGAAAGAGAAGGAGATCACGGATCCTGGTACCCATCTTTTACATCCGCGATCTAGAGCTGCAGTGAGTAGCTTACAACCCTGGCGCAGTGGAACGGAGATTCAGGGCACTTCAAAAACTGCAGAAGTTGGAACAAAACTATCTTGCTCGTCTTGCGCTCATTCTAGATGTACGGAGCCATGTATGGCGCGCTACCAAGGTGCAGGCATACTCATCTCGCGATGAACAGAATAAGAACGCAGTAGGATATGGATGCTCCAAGGACCCAAAGCTGGCAGAAAAGGTCACGGAAGCTGACCGCCAAGCCATATTCTACCAGATTCCTCAAATCCATGCTCTTCACACAATCGTAAACCCAGACACACTAGATGCCATTCGTAAGTATGAACTAATTTCATGCTTTCAGATCGGAGAGGCAGTGAAACGAGCCCTCAAAGAACACCCAAAAGAGTGCTTGGGACGCGAGCTCCTCGCAACGGTAGACAAGTGGCATTGCTACACAATGTTCGCTTTTTCTCACTACGCCGCCGAGGATACACTTGAAAAAAAGATGGAGCACAAATCGTTTAAAGCTCTGATCCAGGCATCTCTCTCGCACTCACGTTCCGCACTAATGTTTTTGAAACTGACCAACTCTTCTGTGCAGGGCGATCTGTTAGCACTACTGACTTCACCTCTTACTCATGTAAAAGAGCTTCTGGAATGCCTTCAGGTAATGGGTTGAGCGTAAACTAGATGAGAATTTGTTCTCAATGCTGGATCTTGCCACAGATTATTGCTGGAAGTACGGATGACGGGAGCCCTGACCAAAAGAACGTTCAAAATGTTATTAAAGCCATCAAAGGTATTTAACCCCCTTCTTGGAGGCGTCTGAGTTTTTCTGATATCAATTACAACGTCTGTAGAGATTGAGAAAGAGCTCGACGCGTCCAATGACTTTTCAGCCGAAATGAGACGGCTCATCGTAATACAGAATTCCCTCTCCGGATTTGAAGGCAATCTGGTGGAACCAGCCCGCCGCCTCTTGCGTGAAGCCACGTTTCCGATGATAGCCCCTCCCATTCCTGGCGAGGAATCTGGTGGTTCCTCATGGATGGGAGGTTCCAGCGATGGAAGGGTAAGCGTATTTTGGACGCTTTTAGTTGAAGTCTATCTCATTCATAACGCGCTTGCAGGCGACATTCCGCTTCTGGCTCTTCAACGACTGCATTGTTTTCGCAACTGAAAGCACGTCCTCAACAGGACAGGCTCTGAGGTTCCTTAATGTGCCATCTGCTGGCTCAACCAAGCTCAAGTTTGCTGGTCGCTTCTCATTACAAGGCTTACGAATCGAGGACCTCGAAGACACGGCCACTCTTTACAATGCTTTCTCTATTATCCCCTCCAATTCATCACCAGCTGCATCGCTTGTCCCCACGATTTCATCTTCAGGTCGCGACGAGCCCCGTTACACACTTATCCTACCTACATTTGCGGATAAAAAGGACTGGCTTACTGAGTTACAGAATGCTATCGACCGTATCTCTAAGTATAAAGGTGCCAAATGAGAGACGAACCTTTATAAGCACATGGACGTTTCGCTAAGCATAGTGCTCTTTTTTCTCTTTCAGTGTTCGGTGTTCAGCTGGATAAACTTATGAGAACCAACCCACGCGAAAAGGGTCGATCGATTCCATACATCGTCGATGCGTGCGCTGAGTTCCTCTTTAGCAAATGTAAGCTTGGTTTGTGCTTTATCCCAGTCCTTCAACCACGAACTTATGAATACCTACAGCGCTGACCGTCCAGGGTCTATTCCGCGAGTCAGGAAGTGGTGCCGAGATTGAGAAGAAGAAGGTGTTGGTTGATCTCGGCAATGAACTTGTACTTCCAGCAAGTGAAAACGACCACAACGTTACCGGCCTGCTAAAAATGTGGATAAGGTATGCATCGCACGTTGAGCCAATTCGTACAATGATTAACGAGAATGAACGGTTGGTTATGCAGGGATCTACCTGACCCCTTGCTCACCTATGAGCACTACCCCGAGTGGATAGAGTTAGGAAATAGAGTAGTTAGTGAGAAAGGTATGAGATACCTTGCCCGAATGGCTGGTCCTGACGAAAACGTAAATTTGCAGAATCGGGGGGTAACCTGTCCCGCCTGGTGCCGCATGTACAGAAGCTTATTCTTAACCTCCCTGAGACTAACCGCTACGTAATGCAAGTGCTCTTCAAGCTTCTCAATGCGGTAGCTGATGCCTGTAACGAATCTGTTTTTGCGTTTGATTAACGCGATCTCTTCGTGCGCTTGGCAGGTGGCTCAGCACAAAGATGCTAACTTAATGAGTCCTAGCAACCTTGCAATTGTCTTTTCGCCTATTCTCCTCGTGAACCGGGTACGTCACGCCAAATCGAACTGGGCTAAGATTTAAGTGGTAGCTCATGCTGTCCGCAGGGAGCGAGTCCGTTTGATACTTCAGACTTTAAGGCCAGCAATGCTGTCATCACGGTCATGATCGACTATTATCAAGCCATTTTCGAGGATATTGAAAAGGAAAGACTGCAAAAGGACAAGCCGCGCAACGCGTCGCAGTAGAAGCTGCACCCAGCGGACACGCTGCTGTTTTATGGACGTAAGAAAGATGTTCACTAAACCAAAGAGAGACGCCCGATACAGGTGAGAAGTTTTAGTTCGTTCATAGCTCGACATCATCCAGCGAGCTCCCTGGCGGCTGGTGGACACGGGCATGAGGAGAGTTACCCTCGTGAATCCCTAACTCCTCCGCGGCCTCCTCATCCCCTTGGTTTTCTCTTCCATTGCTGTCGGCCGTACCGGGGGAAAGCTGAGGCACAGGCTCGTCCTCAATTACAAGCTCGAGCTCTGCCATGCCCTCTGCACCGATGGGCCGAGGAGAAGAGGACTGAGAGCGTGGGTGGTTGTTTGTGCCAGTCTCGGCTCGTGGCGAAGGTCGATGTAACCTTTCCATCGCTTCTCCAAAATCGCTAGCGGACATGGGCTCAGCTGTGTCTGAGCCAACCCACGCGCCAGTATCCTCCTCGTCTGTAGCCGGAAAAGGTTCGCGACGGCTCTCCTCGTCTTCCTCCTATTGACGCGGTGCCACTCAATCTCTCACGACAACGCAAATCAAGGCGGAAAAGGCGTACGTCATCAAATACCCGTGTGTCGTTGAAGGCAGATATAGCGTCGCGGACCTTAGAAAATACGCAATTCTTGCCGAGGAGATCCAATATGCCGCTTCGTTGGAAGAGGTCCATAAGAGGTTCGCGAAGCTTGACAAAGGCGACATATATATTGCGCCGTTTGTAGTCAGCCACCATCTCGGTGAGGGTAGCGATTGCGCTTGCGTCCATGTCCTGAATATTACGGGCATCGATGATGATGGCCTGTGGCGGACAGGTCACTTAACTGTCCCATAACTCCGGTATTCGAAGAGCAGGTAAGTTTTAAGACCTACCTGAAGGGGTGGAAGAGTTGGTTCAGATGCGCCGGCTTCCGTTGAACCGAAACGTTCAATGCGGGCAAACATTTCCTTGATTTTTCCAATATTGGCGAAGTATAATGATTCCTCTATTCTCAACAACAGCACTCCCTGAAGCATTAGAATTGAATTCTTCGATTAGCATTGCCAGTTACACGACAGTATAACGGTGTGAAGGAGAAATGGTGCCTCAATAGGTTTGGCATTGGTGAATTGAGAGATATCCTTGAACTTATTCGTGTTGGGCAATCTTCCCAGAATTGCTAGATGCGGGAGAGAGGTCTTCTTGATTATCCACAGCACTGAGATAGCCAACGAGATTGTGATTCCCAGCTCCACGCCCAGCACAACTGTGTGCGATGGAGGGAAATAAGGAAAGATAACGCGCCAGAACAGAATGAGTGAAGTGTTACCGGTTATAACGAAGGTAGCCACAAGAAGCAGCACTGCTCCAAAGTCTCTAATTTTCCAAAGGAAGATCAAATCCTCATACTCAACCAACCCTTAAAAACAGCGAGAGTCAGAACGAGATCTCAGAGCGTGAGGAATAACGTACCGACGGCAGCAACAATGATAATGGAAGCAAGCACAACCTTGGGAAGATGATAGAAAAGACTATCAAGGAAAAGAATTGTGAAGAGCACAGCCATCGCCACGAAGAAGTTATACAATTGCGTACGCGCTCCTGCCATGTCCGCTACATTGCCAAAGTCCATGCGAGAACAGACGGTTATGCTAATCATTACGAGAGATTGAGTGAATGAATGAAGTACCGAGTGCGCTGCGTACGAGCGAGCCGAAGGAAGGGAATATTCTAAAAAAGGATCCCACCATGTTGGCGCTGCCGAGTGCAACCAACTCGCGATTCGGCGATACGGTGTAGTGATGCTTGCCCGCGTAGTACTTGGCCACGATTATAGATTCTGTCAACGAATGCTGAGTGGATTCTTTTACATGGAAGCTGTAACCAAGCAGGCAACACAAACCTATGAAACCAAGAATAGCGATAATAATGGCTGGCTGAATGGAGTTTTGAAAATCCTTGAGAGACTCAAGCACACGAAACGGAAATATGGGCGTGGGAAATTTGCTGTTGATCTCGCCAAGTATTTCAACTCCTTTCTTCTCCAGGTCACCCCACCAACCAATTAGAATCCCCAGTAATACGACGATTAAAGTGTCCTGCACAAACACGCATATACACAAGTACTGAGTTGCTTGCTAGAAGACGGCACAAGTAGACGCGGATCAAGGAGTACCGGTATGAATTTGATGCACAATGCAATAATGGGATGGCGGCGCTTGACAAACTTGGCCTGCCACTTAATGCCTCGAAACAAGAACAGTAGGCCTAGAGTGCAAATGCCTGGCACATGCGACACGAACTGGCCATTATTTTTGGGCTAGTGCGAGGGAACAACCTAAAATAGGAGTGTACCAATCAGCAATGTTCGCCATTCTGTCTCATTGATGTGATCGAGAGTGTAGAAGAGCTTCGCCCAGTCTTTCTTCCCCTCGGGGTTAGGAATACCCAAGAACAGTCCTATCTTCGCTCGCCACAACTCGAACGTAAGTAATAAGCACACAAAGCCAGAATGAAACGCGGTCAATGAAAATACCTGCTCAAGAAAAATAATAAGTGCGACAGCGTTGATGAAGCCGGCAAGGAGTGGCCGAGAGAGTAGGATATCCAGAAACCCAAATCGCATTAATCCTAAGGAGAATAGAAACACTCCGGCCTACCGTAGTAGTTCCAAGACGTCAGATGGAATCTGCGTAGCGTAAAAATACATCCATACCGCAATAGGAGCGTACAATGAGGGCAAAAAGGTGTGCAAAAGCTACGACGTCGACATCTCCCTCGAAATTCTCAAATGAGTGGGTAAGAAGGATTGCCGACACAGCATCTGGCCCTATCGACAGCTGTCGACTGTTACCCATCAGCATGTACACCAATGCCGTTATCTACGGCACATCCACAAAGTTTTAGTAATTGACTTGATACTAATATAGAGCAATGAATGGACCCGAACCCAGGATGAATAAAGGCCATAGACCGGCGGCAGTCCGGCTAGAATGGCCATGGCGAGAGAATGGGGCACAATCATGGCGGAGACTGCCGCACCAGCCGCCAGATCGTACATAAAATCGGCTCGAATGTCATACCGCGGCAGCCTTGTCTTGTCCACACCGCACAAACCAACAACGAAAAGGATGCCTCTTGTCAGCGGTGCAGGAAAAAGAAACGGAACTCTGGGCAATGTGAGGCGAGCGCGCACCACATGAGGATGGGAACGTAGTAGGGGAATGTCTTTTTGAATCCTTTCCACGTGAGCCACTTTTCTCTGAACTGGGGGGTTGTGTGTCGAGACAGCAGCGATCCAAGCCCTGTCCTCCATTCATCGTACAAGACGGTACGATTCCGTACGACTGATAAGCGTAACAGCCACACAGAGCCGAGCTCATTCCATGTCGTCAATCCGTACCAGGCTTTGTGCGATAGTAGTGATCTAGTTCGGGAAGTTCATCCGCATCGTCTTCCTCTGTTCCCGAAAACAGCATCCTATAGTGTTTCGCCGCATCTGACGATGGCACTGCAGTCGTACCACCCCAGCACTGTAAGCCTCACTCGCTACACCACCGCAGGAGGCAGGTGCCGTACGGTAGGCGTCGTCATTCAGCGCTGCCGGGTGAGGGCGCTTGCGGCGGCGGCGTCGGGAAATGCCCGTGGCTGTCGTGTCCGCCGCCTTCAGGTCGTCTCCTTCCCTCTCCGCGCCGTCCTCCCCTTCCGCTTCTCCGTCGGAGCCGCGGGGAGAAGAAGAAGACGACGATGAAGTGTCGGTTCTCACCTCTTGCTCCTCTCCCTCCTCGCCCGCTTCCGTCCTGCCCCGTTCGGTACTCGCGCGGGCCGCTGGGCCCCCAGCTGGGGCACCACCTCCTCCTTCACCGGTGGGTGGGGGGGCCGCTTCGTGTGGCGCCTCCCCACCACCCAACTCCTCCATGCCGCCCCCGCCCACACGCGCCGAGAGCAGGTTCCATCGCTCACGCACCCACTGCGCCATGGGCTCGTCTCCCCACCCACGTGTCTGTGCGAGGTCCGCTTTCTATTTCTTCTTCTTCTTCTTCTTCTTCTTCTTTTCCCCTTTGCTTAGCGCCTCTGGTGAGTCGCTCCTGTTCCTGAGGGGGTCCCCGGGGGCTGATCAGAGCGAAGGGAGGGAGGGCTTGGGGTGTTGATCGAGGCCCCGCCAAGGAACACACACACTACGGCGCTGTTGTTCACTCACGCGGGGTGGGTGGGGCGTAGGCCTTCCTCTATGAAAAGAGGGAGAGGGGGTGAGTGTGTGGTGTGAAAGGGGAGACGTGTCACACACGCCCAAGAGCACCACAGCAGCAGGCGGGAAAATCGTTTGGAAATTCCTACGGGAAATGGGGGCATTTTATTATAATTATCATTATTATCATTATTATTATCATTATTATCCTAAAATAGCCCCCACACATCTTCATCGTCATCATCATGATGGCTGCACGCAAAGGCGGAACTGCTCCAGGATGAAGAACATGCACGCGGCCGGCGGGATGGATCGCGCCAGGTTCAGCCCGACGCCCTTGTACAGCCCACCCACGCCTTCTCGGCCGACAATCTGGCGTGTGGCGCGTAAGTAGAGTCGGCCATCCTGGGAGACACGAGTGTTGCGTACCTGGCGGAACGCGTCGTCTATCCCCGCGTAGGGACACGTCTGTTGTTGAAGCACCGAGCGGATGAGCTGATAGGGATAGGTGGCCACAAGCGCTACCGCTCTTGAACAGCCACCCGCGAGAAGCTGTCCCCACGCAGCGAGGACGTTGTGCTCATCGCTAAGCAAGTATTTCATCTAATCGCAAGGCGATCGCCGAGGGTGAGAACGGCACTATGCAAGCGTCTTAAGGAAAATGGCATGGTCGTACTTGCTCGTAGGCGGCAAGCTGAAGAGCTCCATCCGTTACGCCCATGAGTGAGATGAGTGATCCCTTCCACAAACTTGTGCGCAGTTAGTAATCGCGCGAAAAACAAGAAGGTCTGAGGACTCACCCACGGTAGCCGCTTGTTGATACCACATGACGAACAGATGCCAAGAGCGAAGACGTTGATGAGGATGGAGGAGCCGTAATGCGGTGGATCTTCAACACCCAAAACGGATTCTGATCGAGGAATCAGTTCAGCGTCATCCAACGCATCAACGGAACTCGTACGGTTCGTACCACGACAAATGTACAAACGATACCGCTCATAGCGGCTGCCAACAGATCACGACCGATAGCTGGACGCTTCTTCCTCAAAACCGCGCTCGTCCCACCAGGGGGTGGAGATGACGAGGAAGTGGAGGAAGGCCCGAAACTGTTGGCCAAGCGGGTACGGACGTGATCGAAAATGGCGAAATAGAGGCCCCAGTTGATCATGGTGCCTGTCGCAGTAGGCACTACGCCCTTGTACAGGCCCTTGATTCCCTCGGTCTTTCCCACCAGTGCAACAAGCCCTGGCAGTGATCTCCCTCCACTCACGAGTTGCCCCACTTGCATTCTCGCCTCCACGGATTCTACTCTAGGACGACGGTCATCACCACCTCGGTGATCAGCACACAGTCCTTCGCCCGAACACGAATCGACATCACGCACAGGAGGAGGAAGCAGCGTGGGCACCTAACGGGTAGAAGGCCACACATGAGGCCAGGCCAGCCAGCATCCCGCCACTCAGCTCCACCGTCCAGCTTCCCTGTGCACGCCACAAGCAGAGAGTTGAGCATGGTCCACGTGGCTCGTGGCGCTCCTTGCCCAGCAGAGGGATTGGGGCGGACATACTGCGGGGGACGACCTCACCTCGCCAAGTCGTTGTTGTTGTTGTGGCGGTTGTTTGCCGTTCGCCTTGGCACGCCCACCGCCCTGGTGGGTGGCTTCCTGCATGGTTGGTCGTGACTCGGTGATCCCAAGTCACCCACAGACTCCTTCTCCTTCCTTCCTCTCTATGGACTCCTCTTGCGCGTGCGGGACAGTAGTGGCCCAGCTGCTCGTTTCTATCGACCCGGCGGCCAAGCCGAGCAGACGGCACCCACGGAACCTTCGCGCTAGTTTCCCTCGCTCTTCCCCCGCCTTCATCCCACGTCCCCTCACCACCACCACCACCACCACCACCCATGATGTAGAGAGGGGGGTGGTGCAGAGTACACGTGTTGTGGTCCACAGCGACAAGTTGGTCACAGGCGGGAGGTGGAGGAGTGGGCGGAGGGAGGAGGGCGACTCGGCTGGGCCGGTGGGGCGGACCTGCACACGCGCAAGAATGAGCGGGAGAACGCCTCGCTTTTATTTCTTCTTCTTCTTCTCGTGCAGCAGCTGGTGGTGGTGGCGGTGCTCGTGCTTGGTTGTGTTGTTCAGTGTGTTGGTGGTTGTTGGTGGAGCAACGCGAGCGGTGGGGTGGGGTGTGGTATGGTATGTGGCCACCACGAGGAGAGAGGGGAGAGGCAGAAGAAGAAGAGGAGGAGGACGGTAGTGCATAGAGTACTCACTTGGTGAGGCCGATGACACCGCACGCCAGCCTCGCGCCTGCGTGCCCCGTGGTGAGGGAGTCGTCGAAGCCGCCTGTGTTCAGCCGTCCACCACCACCACCACCACCACCACCACCACCACGACGACCAACGCAGCAATGCACAGTCAGCCACACGACTTCACACAGCGAGTCTGGCCTCCTCCTCCTTTTCAGGAGCCAAGGGGAGGCGTGGGGGGGTGGGGGAGGGGGGGTGACACATGCCCTTGCCGTAGTCGTCGGGGTCAGCGTGCACGACCATGGTCCTGCCGATGACTGAGTGGGGCCCAGAGAGGGAGACGAGGCGGTCGCGCAGAGTGGCGCGTGCGACGCCGGACTCGTCAGCGAGGACGTTGCCCAGGTCGCCGACGTGACGTTCGTCGTCGTCAGGCCCGCCGTGCTTCTTGCCGTGAGGATTGAAGTGCGCACCGGCGCTCACGCACCCATTGGTGTTGTCCCCAAACTCGTGGACGTGGAAGCCGTGCTGGCCAGGCTTCAGGCCCTCCAGCTCCACCTCGATCGTCGTGGGCTGGTCCTCCCCCTCCTGGCTGAACCGCACCGTCCCCTTGACCGCTGCATCTCCGAAGCCCCGCAGCACACACACGGCGTTCCTTGTGGTCATGCTGATGCTGATGATGATGATAACACTGGTGGTGGTGGTGGGTGGTAAATAAATGGGCCAATCTGCAGATCAGCTGGTGTGCCCCCAGCCAATGCCACGTGAAGACACGTCAGCAGAATGTGATCTATTTCTGGCGACAGATGAAAGGCAGGAAAATATTTTCCTTTTTACTAATAGAAAGGAAAATCCATATTAAAGGAACAGTTGGTGGTTGCCCACATAAAACACAGAAGACGTGGACCCACCCACGGCCCAGGAGAGAGGAGAGGTCCCTGCTCCCCCAAATCATGGAGGCGGACGTAGCTCCTCCCACGGGCGAGACCCTGCCGTATGCTGCAGCGCAGAAGCTGGCCGTGGATAACCCTTCCTTCCTATCCTCCTCCTCCGACTATCGCCTGCCGACGGCGCACACCCCTCCGTATAGCCCCCCCCAAACAATAGGACAGCAAACGCGGCCCTTCCAGTGGTGGCAGTGGTGATGGTGGGCTTTTTAATATAAAAATCATTATATAACCTTCCGTTGTGGTGCGGGTGATGGCGAGCAGAGGGGAACTGGCCGCACAAGCTTTCGCCCTCTACGAGCGGTGTTCCTCATTGCCACCCAGCCAACCGAAAGGCGCTCCTGGTTCGTCCTCTGCGAGCGCCGAGGAGGAAGACAACGATGAAGAGACACCCGATGATAAGGTTCACTCTGGTGACCTGATTGCATTGTTCGGGCGAGGAGTAATCGTACGATCGTCTTGTATGGCGCGCGTGTGTGTTTGGCATTAGGCAGTAGGGGTGGGACAACGAGCGGAGGCCAATCTGGGACTCAGCTTGCGGATGGAGGGCGGACGGCCTCACGCGAGTGCTCGAGTTCCGAAGGTAATGTACTATTGTACTGCTCTGCGCCTCCTAACAGCCAGTCGCCTTCCATAGTCAAGCAATCCTCCGCTGGCACTCAGACTCTTGGAGCGAGTCCACGTTCGTCTGTTACCTTTACTTCCCACAGTGGCTCCTGAGGTACTCTTTTCTAATGAACCTGAAAAATGTTGTTGTTATTGCAAGCGAGTGGAGTAAGCATTTACAAGCAAGAGCTGTGGTATCGATACTTCAGGTGTGCATCAAAGTGGCCAAGAACTACGCCAAGTCTACGAGAGCCACACTGAGTAGTCTCGCTCCGCCATCTGAGCTCGCGCAGGATGCTAGTCAGCTCCTTGACTACTTGCTCGTACGTTCGTTCTGAAGTACTGTCCGTGAGAGTACCTATCGCTCACACGCAAACGCAGGAAGAGGCAAAAAGTGCAGAAGTATCAAAACGAAGTAGTGCCTTAACCATTATTCTCGCCCGCACATCTGCGCTCTGGGTACAGTTGGGCCTCAAATTCATATATTGTCGATCCCCATAATCGGATCCTCAATCGTGCTCACGCTTACCTGTTGCAGTTCGCTCACGGTGTGGAACAAGCGCGTGGCTTCCCTTCTTCAACCGGTGTCTCCGATCTACTCGTTCTTTTCCGTAGGGTCTATCTTCCTCTCATAGAGCATATCACCTCACTTCATAGCACATTGTCCCTTCATGTACTGCCCACTCTAGCCTTGAGCTATTCATGATTGATGCCACCAGCACATAACATTTGATCTTCATTCAGCTTATGGAGGAGCTCTCGCAGCTTCTTGATGCCAGTAGCTTCACTCGAAAGATAGCCGCTGACGATCTATCGTTGGATCTTCTTACTGAGCATCTCGTGCGCCTTCTCGATGTCACGAACGATCCTCGTATGTCTTCCGTCAACTTTTTCGTTTTAGCACGAGTCTACAGGGGATGGTTACATAATGAACTCACGACATGACTTATGATGAGCAGACCTGCACAGTTTAGTCCTTACGAATCTATTCCGTCTCACGGCTGTGCGGGGTTCTCTGAGGGATGTCCTGGCCCTTCTCTACATGCTTATGACGGAACCTCGCTTCGGAAGCAATTACGAAGCCACTCTCGACGTTGAGACAATACTGAAGACCTTCGCGTGCGGTCTTCCTCCTTCGTTCTCTTCTCTTGCACCAGCGTGTGCGTAAAAATCTCATCTTCCCATGCCCACAGTATTTCATGCCCATCTGACTTTCTATTCCAGCCGCGGCCTTTGACACCATTGCACATAGGATTACCAGCAGCAAGACAAGTTTTTCCACCGCCTTCGATGGAAAGTATCTTTATCTTCACTCTACATCTCCTTCAAATGAACTACTGAAAATAGGGAGTGGCCATCAAGGTGCTTATTGCCTCAGTTTTTCGCTGGACTGTTCGGACTCTGAATTCGATTTACTCCGAGCAGGAACAGTTCTCGATCGTGTCTATTTGCGGAAAGCGCTTCCTGAACTATCGACTGAGGGGATGAAGAGTCATTTAGCCGTTCTGAACGATAGGCTCTACTTTCGTTCTTCGAGCTTCAAAGGGCCACTTTGTCTACTCGTATTTGATGCGCACACACTTGAGGAAAGTGGTAGGGTCCACGATGATGGATCAGGCTCTCTCCCAACGGAAGACAATCGTGGCTGGGGGCTTAGTTGTTATGGACCGATAGCTACTTGTGGATCCTACATTTACCATGTTCACCGAGGTATGGCTTGTCTTACGACAAAGCGTCCTTCGACTCCGCTAATGTGCAAGCCTGCCTTCTCCTCAGAAGGGAATGATCGTATGGAACTTGAAGAAACACTGCACCAGAGCGTGCCCCTTTCGAGGCCTTTCGTGTGGGCAGTTGACGTGTATGATGTAGCCAAGTTTCATCACACGAAGCGCTTTGAGCTTTCAATGGAATGTGACCCGAATCAAGTTAGCCTTTTCCCTCCTCATGTTCCAGACTTAGCTTTCAAACAACAATTCGAATCTACTCCCGTACGTAGCTTTCCCTGAAGGATGTTGAAGCCTGTTAAGTAATTCTTTATGCGTGCTTCTCTTGGTCCTGCAGTTTACCGATGCGCAGCACGGAGGAACTTTTGAGGTGATAACTGCCATGCCGCGCTATCAAACATCTTCCTTTGAAGAGCTACGCTGGGAAGCTCACTGCCACAATCGATCTACGATCGACGTAACTCGAGGTGGCCATCACACCTACTCTCGTTCCTGCTGATATGCAATCTGACACAACAACATGTGGGTTTTAATCCTCTGCAGATTTCGATGTATCAATCCTTTCAGAAGGCCGTTTCTTTGTTGTGGAAGAAGGCGCTTGTCTTGTCTTGTATATACCTTCCTCATCTGGCTCTCAGGTACCCGTTCCTCTCACTCACGTCTCTGCTTACCCAGCTCGTTCAACCCAATCCAATAATATCGACAGACACAGGCTCTTTATCGTTGCTTTGATATGGAGTCAGGATTCGTCACGGCCGACCTATTCTTTGAGCGTGCTTCTGCGACCTACCCTAGCGTTAACGGTACTCTTCTTAGGAGCAGCTTGATAGCTAAAGTCAGATCAGTTTGTTGAATCCGATGTGTATATGATGCGATCACAGATTTTGTAGGATGGTCTTGCCGCTTTCATCCAGAAGTGGTGCTGGCCGCTTCAAGTGGCTTCACCAAACGTGCACTTCCTCCCCACAAGGCTGTTCTGTCCATCTTCGCAATTCTCGACAAATTAGCTTTTGATAGGTAGTGTCTTCATTCTGTTGCTCTGGTGCGGTAGTCTTCTTACCTCCCTTTTTATTATTCTGGTTAGTCTGCATCACGATCTTCAGCCCCTGGTGAAAAGCGATCAAGAGGTTTTCCTCGCCTATGAGACTGTCAATTCTCTCAGCGTCAACACCTCTCGCACGCTCTGCGCTCTTCTAAAGCTCCTTGCGGATGATCTGTTTGGACCAGAAGATAGTTCTTTGCCTATCGACGGCCTCTCGTTGCGTCAGCTTCTACATCATCGCAACAAATCCGTTATAGAGTCCATTGGTGCTGCATCTCTCCTCTAATATCGCGTCACCTTGCCCTAATGCTAAACCATACTGTACCGCAGAATGGGCGTGCAGCGCGTGCACCTATCTCAATAAGACCTCAAACGGAGTTTGTGAAATGTGTGAGACGCCTCGTCCCGAATTGGTACACTCCTCATTCCTTTCAGGCTGACGTGAATGGAACACTTTTCTTAGTTGTGTCCCAGGGATCCGATTCAAATGATTCGACTCTTGATCATAGAGAATCAATAATATCTTTGCCGATGCAGAAAGAGGAATTGCTAAGCAAGGAGCAGAAGTACAAAGACGAACACGTGCCATCACCCAAGTTATCGCATCTTCTGGGGGAAAAGCTGCACCCCACTGAAAAACTTTATCTTGCGACTGTGCTAACGCGTATCCTGCGCGCTAATCTTGCGGGTAGCCTCCAACGTGACATCTCCTTCGATGTTCTCGGCCTTGGAGCGCTACTTGATTCTGGTACTCGGCCTTCGCAGCTGCAGTAATCCTCTTGCAGGCGGATAACCACGGGGGTGGGGGGACGGCTACAACAGATGGACGTCCTCAGTTAGCTCTGCAGTTAATACGGACGCTTTATCGGTTTGCTGAAGCCTATGAACAAGGCCGTCACCTGACAGTGGGAGTACCTAAGGAAGCGCTCTACGTGTGCGGACGCAGCATGTTAGAAACCGCTGCCATAATCCTTCAGACTGAATTTCGGCCCGCCACCACCAACTTTTTGCTTGATCTTTTGCTTCGTGCCTCAATTCCATCTGGAGCCGACTCTCTGCTTCTTACCATGTTCCTGGCAGATGCCTGTAGCACAGGCCTATCGGATCTTGACGAGTATCTATTCGGCGCTGCAGCCCCTGCGCGGTACTGAATCTGATGGTTGCATGGCTCATCTTGCGCGCTAATTTGAGACCTTTTTGTCCTGCAGGCCGACATGGGACATTCGTAGCCCTCTTCCCGCTCGCATCAACGATTCGTCGCATAGTTCATCCGGAGATCATCGTTCCACGTTGATTTCAACATCAAGTGGATGTCCTGATGTTATCGTGGACGCTATATTTGACCTCTTAGAACTAGATGTGGCACATTCTGCCCGGCTAGCGACCTCCGGATGGTCGCCTGCTGGGCGAGAGCTGCTGAGCCTCCACTTTCTCAGAATCTACCAGCGCAAGGCCCTCTCCCGCCTTCCTTCCTCACAACCAGCTGGTCTCTCTTATTTCGCTATCCTTTCCTCAGTCGGTCCATCTACCTTCACGAATACTCAGACTGTCAGTGACAAAGATAATCATCTACGCCTGGAAGCCCACCTACATCATTACCTTATGAGACTGATCAATCTCGCTCAGCATTCTCTCAGTGCCCTGGCTGCCTTCATCCCTCGATGCGCTGAGGACCTAGGATCCAGTAGCCCCGCTGGATGTAAAATTCAAGAGGCCTTAACCGCTATGCGCGAAACAGTCTTGGGGCAGCTTCTACTTCCTCTTCTTCACCATGCTGTTGCCAAGCAACTTGCTTGTCCCCGCCTGCTCGAACCTCTGTGTGCCCTTCTGCCGCCGTTACGCACCATCCATAACTTTTATCGTATGTACGTACAATATGCTTGAAGCTCTCTCTTTCTCTTTATAACTGGCTTATATGGGCTTTAGCCATTGTACAAATAACCTCGAATTCCAAGCAACGAATGGCTTCCTATCTTCTTTCGGCACCACCACAGTCCAAACGATATCAGCAGTACATAAGCCGGCTTGCATTCCGCTTGAATCTACGTTTGCTAATACACATGAAAAGGGTATCGAGTATCTGGCCAAAGGCGACGAGCCCTCCACGGAAGAACAAGCAGTAGCCTCTTGGTTAGACGCAGATATCTTCTCAGGAGGACGTATCCTTGAACAGGCAGATCACTTACGGGAAGCTCGACGTTTTATCGCTTGTTTCGTCCAAGGTACAGCCCACTAACTTCTGCGGTTCGGCTGGGGTTAGATGTAAATATAAATCGTAACAATTGTTGCAATTGTTGCTCAATATATAGGTGGATCATTTGATGAAGAATCCAGTTTCGTCAGACCTGCAGCTGAAGTGGTTTCTTGGTTGGAAGAAGCTATACGGACCAAGCCTCTTGGTCAGCGTGGTGACCCGATAGTGGATCGCTTGTTTCGGTTCGTGGACTTGCCATCTATGTTGTTTGAATGTTCTTACAGGTCGTGGCATGCCAGGGCGGCCATGGCCGTGATCATGTGGCATATGGGGCTTGTTGCTGATGCTCTTACCATGGGCCACTACCTTGCTACCTTGAGCCATTCCTCCCTCAAGCGACCACCCATTCCACCACCTTTTCAGCAGATGCTTGACGCCGCATATACGGTAGGTCACTTCTTCTTGATTGCCCGCGGTGTGCTTAACGACAAAACCACTGCAAGGTTCGAGTATGGCTGCTGCAACAGATACAAGAGCGAAGAGGAGACGACGTAAACGGAGTGGAACAGTTTGAGGAGCTATTCATGGAGAGAGTCAACTTTCTTTTCGATACAGCCCCTGCCGTGGATAATAAGGTGGAAATGCTGCGTGACCATATTTCCTTCACCTCTTCGCCTCCTACGCCGTCCGAATCCACCCCGTTGCTCAGCATACACCGTTTCCAGAGCTCTCTTCATTTTCCCTCTGCCGAATCCACGATACCTCACGTGGGTGGTATCGAAGCCCCAAGCCCCGAATTGAGCACAATCTATATGAGGGCGGGACAGATGACCCGTCTGAATTCATCTGGAGAGGGCTTTTCTCATCCGCGTAACCTTGCCCCTTCTCTGGGCAAGCGGAAGCGTCGTGAGAAATCGCAATACTCTCAAGCTGGTTCTCGATCTCGGCTCTATAACACTCTTCTTCCCTTAAGTCGTTCGACCTCCGTGGACAGCCTTGGAAGTACTCACTTCTGTCCGCTACGGCTTGCCTGCCCAGTTTCACTGACACATTTTACCATCTCGTTCCTTCATAGAGTGGGCACAGGAGCGCCGCACCAAAGAAAGGGCCGAGAGAACGCTCCAAGCAATTTATGCCAAATGGAAAACTTTTCGAGAGAAGATCATTCTTCCATCTATCAAAGCTGCTACGGCGACTGCAATGACCTCTCCGCTTACATCTCTTGACAAGCAGCTGACAAGTTTCCTAACGGTGCTAATTCGGGCTTTCCGTGTAGAGTGCATCCGAAAGTTCAACCTCACCCCTTTCTCTCTTTTGTTCTCTAGGACAACAACATTGATATGGTTATTCTGGAAAGATATCTACAGCATCGGCAAGCTAGGTGACGATTGATTTTTCATCATTTCGACGTCGAACAATACTCTCACCTCTCACTGATGTAGGGCGCGTGGGCGAGAGAAGGCACTCGGATTTGTGTGCTTGCTGCTTGAGTCTGCTGACTCTGTAGATCACGGTTATCGCGAAATGGCCCTTTACTATCTCTATCGAGGCTTATGGGCAGGTGTTCCAGTTTCTACCGTCACTGTTGGGGTTCATAATCGCAATATCCTCGTGCGTATCTCTTCAAGTGACTCTGTGTTACGTTTCGATTTACTGTTGGTATCCACCAAAATGCAGGGTGCTGGCAGGCAGCTGCTATCCAATGTGATGTTTAAGATTGAGCATCTGGTCTCACTGCTTACTAAGCTTGTTGAGAATATCTCTTCTATTGCGTACACGACTTCCACCTCAAAAACAA